>OY101449.1:42887869-42973614 GCA_956483635.1 Panzeria rudis | reverse complement strand
AAAACGCTATTTAATGGGTGATCATTGTGAAGACTATCTTCAATCAAATAACATCTGCATTGAAGCTATGCATCAAAACCTGGTGATTTCATCAAATTACTCTCCTCCCAGGTACTCTATTACAGGAAGTATCCACTCAATTTAAAATGTTTTCATAAAATTTTTTCACAAAAACTTTATTCGTCACAACAATAAAATATTTTAACTAGGGATGTCACGATACGCCGTTTTGCCGATCCGATACCGATACCGATATTTAAAAATAAATATCGCCGATACCGATTCCAATACCGATACGAATATTGAAATTGATTTCAAGTTTAGATCAACAAAACTCAAGTGCAATTTTTTATTATACAAAATTACATTGTAAGAGAGAATATTTAAAATTGAATATAATAAAATAGAATATAAAAAAACTAGAAGTAATTTTTAAGGAGCTACATTTTCTTTGCTTCAAAAAAATCTATATTAAAAATATGCAGATAATTAGTAGAAAAGCAAGAAAAAATTTTTAATTCCTTTGTAATTTTAAAAAATACTCGCCATGCTTTTTAAAAAGTTGAGTTTTTAAAGAACATTTATCAATCAACTAATATTCTTCTAAATAACTTAATAGCTTAATTATTAAAAGTCTTCTAAAAGTTTATATTTATTCACTTAAATTTACATGAAAATAAAGTTTTGAGTTTAAATTCGCATAAAAAAATTGTGAAAATGGGTAATTTTTTATCCTTTTTCCTTGAGGAAAAACCATTATAGAACACCGAAAAAGAAATTTGTCCCAGCATCGCTTCCAATTCGGTGATTGGTAACCGAAAAACAGAATTTCTTGCAACGGCAAGGATATGTAAAACTAATTAGAAATTATCCGAATTTTGCAATACTTCCGGATCGCGAATTCTACATTTTCATGACTTCTTTGGAGTGTCTTTTTTTGCTGGAATAAGATTTAAAAAACAACTACTTGAATTTGAATTCATGGTAAAATTAACAAAAATTAAATAATTTTTTTTACAAAATAACAGCATAAAATATTATTAATTTTTAAAATTGATATTAATAAGATTAAAAAAATAACGAAGTGAATTTAATTCATGGTAAAATTGAACAAAAATAAATTATTTGTTAAAAAAAAACTCTGAAAAAAATTTAATAAGTATCGTCGTATCGACAGTAAAATATCGCCGATACCGATGTATCGGAAAATCTGAAGTATCGCCGATATATCGGTATCGGTATCGGCATTCGTTACATCCCTAATTTTAACATCGCTTTAAAGTAGGTGGGTAGCTGCTTTAAATTATTTGATTTTAACATCGGTTTACATGACGTGTGTTAAGCTAACAATCGTTTTAGCATGAAACTATAAGGAATTTTGCTTAACATTGGTTTACCAACCTGTGTTCATTTTATTTTGCATAAGGCTGATACACTTTTATATGAATTGCACTGTTTTACAAACTTTTATTTTTGGAAAGTTTAAAATTTTCTAATGCATTTTTTAAAGGTATTACTAATAGCTGTTTTACACTATCTCACAAGCCATTCGACTTCTGTAGAAAATGCAACCCTAATCTAATGAGTTTTGAAAAGTTTTAAAAGAGCAATAACAACACATTATATCAGAGAAGCATTTTGTGCAGAAGTCGAACAGCTTGTATAATAGTCTAAAAACAGCTTAATTAGGATGTGTAAGCACAAAAAAATCTTTTCGGCCATTGTCCAGATAACGACGGTACATTTGTGTTTTTCGGTTCACACTCGTCTTTAAAGCGCCACACAGACTCAAAGGCTTCTGCGAATAAAATGAGTTATATATCTACTAAATACGCGTCGAATAAAAAATCGGATAAAAAATTACGGAGTCATAATGGATCAAACTCAAAATTTTACAAAATGTTTAACTTTTTAAACCAATTTTTGTAATTTCGCAAGCTGTTATTTACCACAAATAATAAATCAAATCCATAGTTTTATAATTTTATTGAATAGTTCATGCAATTACAAAAATTGTAAACCATAATAGACCGAAATCGGCAAAAATCTAAAAATGCTGTAATAAAATAACGAAAAAACTAGAATTTTAAAAAATCCCTACATTTTAATGATTTGAAAATATCTGTCCTTTTTTCCCTACGGTCATTTTTTTTAGACAAAAATCCCTACGAATAGGGATTTTTCCCTACATCTGATCAGAGTAATGAAGCGTACTAAAAAAGCGTAACGCTCAATTTATTTATTTATAATACATTATATCATGCTAAATAATGCACTTTTCATTTCAAATGTATGCATTTATTTTATAAAACATATTACTATACTTTCAACGGACACGTAATAAGCATTTGAAATGAGAATAACCCTTATAACAAAAATCAAGATATACGGCCATATCACAGAGTTCAATTCCGTTCAGAAACGGGCTTGGCATATTAGAATTGATTGAATTCCGTTTCCGAATGGAATTGAACTATGTGACATGGCCGATAATTGTTATTTTATGCTTTTTATTTTTATTTTATTTTTTATTTTTTTGTTGGCGGAAATAATTGGTATTTTCCGATTTTTATTTATTTGTTTTGGTACAAACCAAGTAAAAAAGATCTTCCAAGAAGTCATTAAAATGTTCAATTTGAAATCCGGAAGTAGCGCAAATTTTGATCATTTCTAATGATTTTTACATAGCCGTGTCATTGCAAGAAGTTCTCATTTTTTATTCTTATTCACCGAATTGGAAGCGATGCAAAGAAAATTTTCGATTTTGGCGCTCTATAATGATATTAAAGGCCATTTTCGCAACTTGTTTCTTTCTATGCAAATTTAAAGCAAAACGATATTTTCATGAAAATTTTAATAAATAACTACTAATTTTTAGTTGAAAAGTAGTTCTTAAACTCTTTTAAAAATCGATTTTATTAAAATCATCATCAGTGTTTTCTAAAACTATAACAGAATTACAAATTGTTGTATGTATGACATAAATAAATAAATAATTATCTGCATATTATTAATATAGATTCTTTGGAAGTATGTAAGGAAAATTAGGGAGTAACGAATACCGATACCGATATATCGGCGATACTTCAGATTTTCCGATACATCAGTATCGGCGATACGACGATACTTTTTAAATTTTTTTAGACATCAAATAAGAGGTTTAAATGTTCAAAGTTGTCGTTGAAGTCTACTGACGATTTGGTAAAAGCGCCAATGAAATGCATATAGACAATTGCTTAATAACCATCAACAAACTATTTTTTTATGCTAAAAAAATATTTTTTTTTGAAAATAGTATATTCAAGTGCATACTTCTCTGTTGTGTTTCACTAATATTTTGTGTCCAGAAAAATAATATGTTCCTGTACTTTTTTTGAAAAAAAATTATTTTATTCACTTTTTTCAGTACAACTTATAGGGATTCCAAATTTTTCATTACCATTATTTGGCAAAACAACAACAAACAATAAAAAATAGTAAATCAGCAACATAAGAAGTGGAACAATAACAAAGAAAGCAAAAAAATGCAATAAAAATATAGCCTAACTCGTAAAAAACGAAAACTTTTAAGGTAGAAATTAGTTTTTCTAGGCTGTTTAGGGTGCCCAGATACATTCAGATCGTATTGACATGTTCACAAAAGCTGTTCAGCTTTACCGTAGCTGCAACTTTGCCAAATATTGTTAATAAAAACTTACGAGTCCCTGTAAGTTATTCTGGAAAAAGTGAAAACTTTTTATCCTTAATTTAAAAAAAAAAAGTGCACGAAAAAATAACCTTTTGGCATAAAATGGTAATAAAATCTGTTTAGCGAACTCTTAGCTACATTATTGCAATATATAGTTAAGCGGTATCACTAAGTTTGAATTTTCTGTTGGCCAAAAGTTGATGACACATTTTTTTTGAGGGCTCGCTGATTTTCCAATACTTTGGAGGTCCATAAAACGAAATTGGTCACCAAATTCGCCAAGCTAAGTATAGGGTTTTACTACACCGTGGTAGTACAATCGAATCTATACTGTCAAGTCCGTGTGTTTTTTGAACTGTTGCACTGTGTTATCTGCATATATTTAATGTAACTCCTTAAAAAATACTTCCAATTTTTTATACTGAGTTAATATCAATTTTAAATATTAATAATCTCTTACACTGTAATTTTGTATAATAAAAAAATTGCACTTGAGTTTTGTTAATCTAAACTTGAACTCAATTTCAATATTCGTATCGGTATCGGAATCGGTATCGGCGATATTTATTTTTAAGTATCGGTATCGGATCGGCAAAACGGCGTATTGTTACTTCCCTAATGAAAATGTATTTCTTTAAAATGACTTCCATTTTTCT
The DNA here is from genome assembly GCA_956483635.1 of Panzeria rudis. Lineage (NCBI taxonomy): Eukaryota > Metazoa > Arthropoda > Insecta > Diptera > Tachinidae > Panzeria > Panzeria rudis. The sequence continues at coordinate 42,969,270 of OY101449.1, read as the reverse complement.
TTCTACTGGGAATATGCATACATACATTCATAAGTACATATTAAACAATGTTGTTTTGCTTTCTAGCAGTACCCAGCAGCTAAAGTTACAACTAGTAACGCTTTGGGATAGTCATATTACTAGTTATAATGATAGTAGTCAAAAAACGACAGTCATATTACTAGTTGTAACAAGATTAGTAACGTTACTGGTCAAAAAAGTACAATCATTTTACTAGTTGTATCGAGACTAGTAACGATACTAGTCAAAAAAGAACAATTATATTACTAGTTGTATCGGGACTAGTAACGATACTAGCCAAAAAGGGACAAAATTTTCAGGTATACGATTTTATATAAAACATATTTTTAGCTATTAAAAAAGTAAGTAGAATGTGACTCAGTGGGCAGAGTACTTGCCTTTAAGTATGAGGAATGTGTGTTCGTACCGCGGTTGAGCCAAAATTTTTTTAAGAGCTACAAAACTCTTAATAAAAAAAACTAGTAAGCGCACTAGTTTACTATAACTAGGACTCCAACTGGGATATAACTGTATACAAATGAACTAGTTGGTCTCCTATGACAACCTAATGTTAAAATCGATAGTTCGATATATGAAAAAAGGATAGATAGGCAACTAGTCTGAAGCAAAAACCAACTAGTATAGTTCCCACTACATACCAGTTACTTTGTCTGCAGGGTAGATATAAACACACACTCACGTACACTTTAATCCCAAAATACTCTTATGAAGTAATTCAAGGTAAACAAATGTCCAAAAAAGAAGAACCAAACCATTAAACATGAAATCCAAGAAGGCGTGGTTACCAAGATATTTTCACATAAATAAAAGAAGGTAAAAATTAAATTGTTATGGTTGTTTAAGTCCATAAATGGAAAGAATTTGGCTTAAAACGCACAGGACTTTTTAAAAATACAGAAAAATAAATACCGACACGTAAACAATGAGTTTTTAAAAATTTATTTTTATTAATCCTCAATCTTGACCACGCATAAATAGCAGGATGATATTGATGGGATTTACTACTGAACCAACCACACAAAAACGTAATTTAGAATGAAAACGAATACGAAGAAAAGTAAAATCTATTACTGCTTTTAATATTTATCAGCAGTACTAACCTGATACATGTTCATAGAAAACGAATTCAAAGAACTATATACATACTTATGTACACATGCATGTATATGTGTGTTTATATATACTATATATTATATAGCTATATATTATATAGCTATATATTATATAGCCACGACCAATCCTAGCGGTAAAACTTACGAGGCATTCACTAAACAGGACTTTTTAGAGGCCTTCCAAGACCTGAATTTAAGATGCAAAAGTAATTCTTTTCTGCCTTCTTAGGCAGGCCTTCTAGAAGGCCTCTGCACTGGCTTCTTTTGGAAGGAGTATTCTATTTTTAGATTTATCGTTTTGTTTAATAAAAAAATGTTCTTTAGAAATAACAGACATTCTCGTATTCTTTTTTCGCAAATAATTTGTATATAACACTGAAATTTACGTACAAGAGGCATAATACATGCTGCTATTATGCCGTTTATGTTGTAGCTACTACATCATGTTCAATTCGTTCCAAATAAATACATGAAATTTAGCTTCCCCCATATGTTTAAAAATAACTTTGGATGAAAAGGAGTTCGAAATAAATAAAACATCACGATAATCAAATATATAGAAGCCGCTATAAAAATACCCAGATTAAAAATGTACCTCCATTTCATTTTTAACAGACCTTACCAGACCCATTACTCAGCAGGCCTTCTATCAGGCCTGCTGAGTAATGGCTCGAGGAAGGCCTTGATCCGCAATGACATCGCGTGTAAAAAAGAAAGCAGTATGTAATGGGAGTGGAAGTACTACAGACTGCTAAATAAGGCCTTATAGAAGGCCTCTTTACTCCTTCTATTTACCGCTGGGATTATACGCATATACATACATATATACACAAAAAAATGCATACACACACAAACATATAGTTATACAAAATATATAGGTATACAAAAAGCCTCTTGAGTTGTACTGGATGCACCTGGATGAAGTAAGAGCCCTAAAATTATCATGTAGATTTATGAAATTATACGGGTATATTCTGTATCCATTTGGAATGAAAATGTTCGCAATTATCAAACCATTTTTGTTACAAATTACTATTTATAACAACAATGCTATGACAACTCCGAATACTTTTATTCCGCAACTAATGCAGAACATTCCTGCATATCAGACCGACCATCACGTACGTCGCGATTGTATGGTGGCCGAGAACTCGGCTGGTTGCAGAAGATACCGGTGTAATGAGTATATGTCTAGCCTTTGCCATTCAGCCTTTAATTAATCCAACGCCTATTCAGATATTCATAAGATTCTCTGCAGCAGCTGCTGCTTATAGGATGCGCAGAAAAAACAAAATTTCATTTTCTGTAAAGGAATTCAATGAAATAGTAAATATTTTGTCTAGGAACGGACCTACAAATAAATTTGTAAATATAGACAAAAATATCTCAAAAATTTCATTGAAAAAAACATGTTGTGTGTCAGTGAACAAATTATTTAAATCTATAAAACAATTTGTTTAAAAATATTTAATAATTATTAACAAAACAATTTTACTAAATCAAACAAAAAGATTTACTTGATGCTCTGAAAAATATCAAACAATATTTTTGTATGAATTTATAAAAGAACTAGTCTAAAATGCTAACAAATATTAAACAAAATATTTACTGGATTTTTTTTAATATATCAAACTAAATTTTTGTCTGGGTCATCTTCATCCATTAAGCATTTATGAAATTTCACTTTGTTAAATGTGTTTAAGCCTGACTGTTTATCTAAAGAATTTAAAAAAACTGTGTTCATTGTGTATGCAACAAGCAATCATCGATCCTGAGTACAATATCCTAAAGAGAACTATTAGCTCTGCCGAATGACAGCATAAACCATGAATTGAGGTTCGTGAAAATATTATGTCACCTTTCCGCTTAGGGCACTCAAGCCTACGTGTAAAGATGTTTGTTCATCTGTACATTCCAGAAATATGCGGTGATTTGCGAATACATCGAAAACCGGGTATTGCTGCGCGAGTCTTTGGACCCAATGTTAAAATATCTGTTTCGATGTGCAAATGGCCTACGGTATTTCTGGCGGAAATTTTGACGACTCCAACATGTGCCATCATTATTTTAAATAAAAGTCCTAAGGGCTCACATAGATCTATCTTTTCGTATACCCCAGAATCTCTGTAATCTTTCCTTTCATGGAAATTATCATCCGAGCTTGTGCTAGAGTACTTTGACGAACTACAAACGCTATAAATAGGTAGCAAAACTTTCTATAAATTGAGTGTTTTAGTAAAAAACAAAAATACCGATAAATCCCGGAATCCCGAAAAATCCCGCGATCCCGGGATAACCAGTCCCGATTGGCATCCCTAATCCACATGCACACTTTGCATAAAACATGTAAAAATTTTGTTTTTGTTTTGATATTTTCGATATAATTAATATAAAAAAATTATTCAGCCATGCCACAGAATACCATTCCGATCGGAAGTGGTTTCAAGTCCGTTTCAGGCCAGCCAGCAACATTATACATTTTTCTCATATGCATTGGTGTCTTATTGTGTTGGTTGTTGTTGGACTGTTAAAGTGATGAAGGCAGAGCACTGATTACTTCGGCAGTACTGGCAGCGATTAATACTAACATATCCTAATGCACTTCACAGCACCCTCTTTCGTCGAAATTGTAGTGGAACCATCGGCGAAGTAAGAGGACTAATAAAGTGGCAGCACAGCTTAAACAACTCAATGCCTCTACTTGACACCAGAGGGACTTGCAACACTGCTCTACAAAAAAAACGCGCAATAGCAAAGAAGGTAACGCATTAATTAATTAACTGGTAGGCATTAAATGCCTGTTACTTCTCTTTAAAAATAAGTTACTTCTTCAGAAGCGAAAAAAGAAAATTTTATTTGTAATCAAACCACTTTTAAATTTCAAAAAAGTATTGACAAAGACAAATCTATTAACTTTATTTGCATTCAACAAGAGAAAAATTTTGTTTTATATATTACAAAAAAACCACTAAATATTTTTGTTTGATTAATTAAACTATTTTGTTTAATATTTGTTAGTATTTTTAGACTATTTGTTTTATAAATTTAAAAAAAAAATTTTTTGATATTTTTCAGAACATCCAGAAAATCTTTTTGTTTGATTTGGTAAATTGTTTTGTTTACAATTTGTAAATATTTTTAGACAAATTGTTTTATGGAATTACACAATTTGTTCACTGAAAAAACACGTTTTTTTCAATGAAATTTTTGAGATATTTTTGTCTATATTTACAGCTTTGTTTGTAGGTCCGTTCCTAGATAAAATATTTACTATTTCATTGAATTGCTTTACAGAAAATAAAATTTTGATCTTTCTGTGTATATGTAAGTTAACTCAACTTTTTAAAAATATTTTAAAATAACGAATCAGATCAGCTAGAGCAATAAAATTTTGTTCCCCTGATGTAACTACACAAATAATATGCTATACTAAATATTATCAAAATCGGAGATGGGTAGCTCCACATATGCATACACATAACCTTGTTTTTTAAATAAATTTAAAAAAGTCGGTAAAAAAAGTTTAAAATATTGTTTTTTAAAGTTATTCGGGTACATTTAATCTAAAAAGTAAACTATCTCATCAATTACACCCTTCCCTGAATTATAATATGTTTCCACCGACTTTAAATCAAGTAGAGTTAAGTAAATTACTTCGACTTGTTTCCACCGAGCTTGTGAGTTATTTGATGTTCGAATTTTCGTAGTCAAATGATGCACTTACTTTGTCCCGGTCCACACGTGCAATTTTTGTTGCAGCAATTCTTCATTTTTCAGTGAGAAAGAGCCAGAGATTAATAGATATGGTATATATTTCTATTTCAACACTCTCCCACAAATTCAGAAATTGCTGCAACAAAAATTGCGTGTGTGGACATGGAGTTTCTAAGGTGTGCGCAGCAGCTATAATTGAACTTTTTCCATATATAGTTGGACAATTTAAAATTAACTAAATATTCAATGTATTTTTTTCGAAATTGTCAATGACTATTGGTGGATGACCAAGGGATGGAGTTTGTAATTTTAAAAGCAACACGGCTCTATAGATAAATCCAGTTCAAAATATAGTATTTTCGATATAATTTAAAATAAATCAACTACTTTGAAGTGATTTATTTGGGCGTATGCTAAATGTATGGTAAATTATGTATAAATCAACATGATTTGCTCAAATCACCATGATTGGGCGAAATCATGCCGGTGGAAACATACTATTAATCGCCACTTTAAGTACAATCGAACCCAGTGTGCGGTGTTAGAAAAATTATATGAATCCAATTTATTATACTACACTTTTTTTATTGCAATCAAAAACACAATTATGCAATATAATTCTTATTGATTTCGATATAATGTCACTTGACATACCATTGATGTCATATTACATTAGCGTTATGATGGGGTTTCTATCAGTGACATTATATTGATAACACTTTGTCATTAATTTGAATCCTAATTCGTCATTTATCTGATGTTGGTGTGTCATTGCATTGATGTAAAGGTTGACATCACAATAATGAAAAGTGTCATGGGGTCAGAAACGAAAACAGTTGACATAGCATTGATATCAAAGTACATCAGCATTATAACGGCATAATATTGATGCAATTTTGTCATTAAAATGATTCCAATTCGTGATTTCCCGGGTGTCGGTGTGTTATACCATTGATGATAGATTTATCATCATTGGCACTGATGACCAGCTGACGTAAAGGTTCACATCACAATGATGAAAAGTGTCATGGGGTCAAAAATGAAGTCACTTGACATAGCATTGATGTCAAACTACATCAGCGTTATGACGGTTTTTCTATCATTGCACTGTAATAGATAATGAAATTAAAAGACGCCCCTTCACGTCTGCATCCGATTGACTACTATAGCAGCTTCTGTGAACCAGTACACCTTTAAAGTTTTTACAGATTTTATCCTACAGCGGACACTATAGCAAAATGTTAAAAAATAGCATATATATATACGCTAGTCCGTCTGTCCAAATGGCTGCCAGACAATGTTATCTCTTGATCCGTTTAAGTTAGGTAGGGTCTCATATCTTTTACATATCGTGTATATAGTGCTTAACATAGTACGGCAGTATTTATACCTTCACAATACCACTAGATTATGAGGATTTCCACTTAATATGGTTAAAGCCCGTGTATCGGCACGGCGCGCCGGCTGGAAAAATACTAGTGTATAAATAAAACTTCTGTAAAGCACTATCAATGCAAAACACCAATTGCACGTTAAACCTAGCCCATGTCACCGGCGCTGAATTCGATGTTTGTACATATCACTTGGCATGTGGGAAATCAACAGATGCGGCTTAATAAAAATTTAATTTTTAACAGTGTGGAAACACAATATGTATACTACAATTAATATCCGTAACTAATATAAAAGCATTGTCCGCAATTATTCCGCAGCCTGAAGCAGCACGTCCAGCAGTTGAAACTGTAAGATTTACACTAAAATTTTAAGCAACTAAAATGCAAAATTAACAATGAAAACGTACAATAACTACCAACCAATACCTCTTCTTTATGTTAGAGATGCGATCGTGGGTAACTTTTTATTCTTGATCATGGCCCCTAACGAAGAAAAGCTCACTCAGTTACATGCATGCCCGATTTAGTGTTGCTGGCACTCGTTCATTTAGGATCACGTGGATGTAAAGAACAATTCATCATTATCACAAAAAATATGTGAAATTAACGAAATTATTCATTCAGTTTTATTATCAAAATCTAAACGAAATTTGTCCGTCACTTCTACTATTTGTTCTAAATAATTTTCAATTTATTTTTGGAAGTTTGAAATTTAATTTTATGTAATCACACAGAAGTTCTGATGATCATGCTCGCACGTCACTGAAATTTTTTTTTCACCATTTCTGGTAGTTATACATGATTCCCGCTAATCACGTGAGTGTTGTCCATCTCTAGTTCAAATATTAAATTAATCCCATTTAAACAAATAATAGATGCGCGGCTTAAATGCTCTGTTGAAGAATACCTGCCTGAAATTTTAATAATTAAATAAATATAAAATGGAATTGGTAACACATTCGATTATTATAAATCAGAAAAACAGTCATGACTCATTTGTATCTTTAATCAATTTCTTCCTCGTTGTTAATTGAACGTGCTTGTTTGCGAGAAGTACATATTCGGTGTGCCCTTCGTACAAGTTTAAAGTTGATTGAACGTATTGCGAGCTTGCGTATGTGTCGACATTGAATTTCTTGCATTAATTAAGGGGGTATTTCCCACTACAACAAATAGAGTAATATAAAGCGAGCAGTGCCGTAGAATGCTGTAGGATTTTATATCTAGATGTTGAAGCTAAATTGTTAAACATTCGAATTAGACATACACAACGGAAAATGCCGATATCGGAAATCCCGGGATTTACGATATTTAACAAATGTCAAAGCATGGGATTTTAAATTTTAAGTCCAGGAACTTTCGATACCATTTGAAAGCCGTTTTTCACAAATAATTAATTTTTTATAGTAATTTCTTTGTTAACTCCTGTCCGAAATGTCAAGGTAAAAAAATTTAGGAGAAAATTAGAGTTTGTCCTTTTAAAGAAACATTAATTTATAAGAACAAAATTTTTTTATATTTTATTTTAACAAACACAACCCGCGAAGCGATTACTTTGTCTGCGGGAAACACCCAAGGTCTATGGCGGGAATCGAACCCACAACCTCTGGACTGACATGCTAGCATCGCTGCCAGTCAGCCACAGGGGCAAAGAGAGACAAAAAACTTTATAATCAGGCCCAGCGTTACCGTTCGTCGACTAAAATCGCAATTTGCTAATGAACATTGTGATAAAATAACTTAATACTCGTAGTACTGATATTTTTAATAGAATCCCCAACGCTTAAGTAATTTTGTAGCTTTGTCTGCAGAATAGTTATAGTTATAATGATAAATTGTTAAAATCGATTCATTAGAAGCAAGTAAACACTACTCTGCTGGTAGTGATATTCTACAAGAAAAAACTTGGAGAAAATTTTATATAATACAAAAGTAATATTAATGAAGTTCCTAAACAAAATACTATGGAAACATTGAGTTCAATTAAAAAAACAATTAAAACTTCTCTGACCAACAGTGAAAAGACATACTAAAAACTTTTCAAGGGTTTCCTAGCCATACGCTACATCTGCAAAAAATTTTTTTGTTAAATCGGTCACTTTTAAAACTACCGATTACAGAAGCTTACAAATTCAGGTCAACTTTTGGACTGGAGCAACGGAAAGTGTTGTTTTGTTATTTGGGGCACTGAATTGGAATCTGCACTCGGTTTCTTGAAAATGGTTCTAGTTTTCGAGATGTACCGTTATGTCAAAAAAGGAGCAGTTGCTCGAAAAGTATTAACTGGAGAACGGTTTGTCCTATTTAGTTAAATAAATAATCCGAAACTCGGCAACAACATTATCTTCAAGCCGTGCCAACACCGCCTTCGCACTAGCAAAGTTTACTTTGCAAAGCTTTAAATCAGCCGGCAGAAAGACAGAGAGATGTAGTATTCTGCTCTCTGTCTTTCTACCGGCTGAATTAAAGCTTTGTAAAGTAAACTTTGCTAGTGCAAAAGCGGTGCAAGGTTATTTTTTATTCAGTAGTTTCAGAGATATTGTGGAAATCGTGGCAAAAAAATTAAAAACTTTTTGTTTTTAAGAAATTCATAAAAATTTAAAGTAGACAAAAATTCTATTCTATTTCTATAAACATATAGGGAAATATATTCCCAACAAAATGAGCCATATTTCATTAAACTCAATTTACAACTTTTGATTTTATTCACAATTAAGTGACGGAACTTATTCGATAAAAATCGCAATTTTAACTTTTGCTGTAAAGGCCGGTGACATCATAATAAAAAAGCAACATTGCTACTACCACTTATACTATTTTATAAAGTTTTTTTCCAACTTCTGTAAAATTTTAAGAACTTTAGTTCCATGGCTTTTCGTTTTATATATTGCTCAGCTTAACGCGTTGTATAATGATTTTTTGTTTGTTTTGAATTGTTACTTTGTTTTTCTTTATATTTTCCATAAATACAAACCTTTAAAAACGCGTGCTACTTTTTTTAACGACTTTTTGAGCGACTTTATTTTTCTAAAACGACTTGCACTTTTTTTCGTTGTTGCGTATACTCAATTCTTAAGATGTTATGAACTTATGTTTTGTTCTGGATAAGGCTGATATTTTTTTTTTAAAGCAAAAAATGTCGTTATTTTCGAAACTTTCTGGAACGAATAAAACAAAACTTAAGTACCTATGCACTTACCTCAAGGAATATATTGTTAGCTATCTTTGACGTAACTCAGCCAAGCCGGTTGAAAGATATTTGCATATTTGCTCTGTTATGTCCCTATCCATCCGTATATATGTCTCTTGGGCACCGGAGCTCCCATCAATGATATTAAAAAACAACAGCCAATTTTTGCATGTAATGCGAAGGTTGTCGGCTATTTAAATTTAGACAACACAAACATCAAAATAAACAACAACATGAGCACAATAGTGCATTGTAACTATCAACTAGTGAAATATAAACCAACACACTTAAACAATAAATTACACTGGTCTGCGATGAAAAAGTTTTTTTTACATAATTATATAAAACATATACATATATGTTGGTATATATTAGGGATGCCCCCGGGTTTTGTTAAAATAATTACCGGGATATATTTTGTTTGTTTTTTCGACATAATTAATAGTAATATTTTTGCAACTAATTCGCGTAGGAGACTGGTGATTAAACCAAAGGACATATCTTAAAAATCAGCATGTAATCTAAAAAAAATTTCGTAAGTCGACTTAAGTGCTGTTGTCAGAACTCCACAGATATGGGGCAAGACCCGATTGCTTTATTTATTTATTTGTTATCCTTTGCAATAAGACTAATGTCTTAAAAGAACACAGGGTTGCATGAGGTACAAATTAAAAAGTTCTCATTGTAATTTTGGTTTGAATTGCAGAAAAAGGTGCAATTTTATAAATTTTAGGGTGGTAACAGAAATTATAGACTGGGCAATGCACCCCAGTAAAGCCGCTTTCTAGACCAAGGATACTTGTCTAGAAAATGGAAAATAAACGAATGCGAATTTATTTTAAAAACAAATCTTCATATTCAGTTATTGTTTTCACAAACAAGCTCTCGAACGAAAATTGTTTCCCATTTTATAAAAACAAGCAGATAATGTACATTCACCTAAGAAATTTTTGAACTAACTCTACATCAAATGTGACTAGTCGATTTAAAATAGGCGAGGAAAACTCGTTTGCTTCTTATTTTATATGTGACTCATGTTAGAAAATTTTTAGTTTTAGAAACCCTTGTGAATTTGTATCAAACGTACCTCCCAAGCGTCTGAAGAGATTTTCCTAACTCATAACGAAGAACGGCCCCGATTAAATAAAATTTCAAACATAATAAAAGAAAACTAAATACATTTCGTTCACACAATACAAATTCGCGCTGCGATCAATTATTCGAATTTAATGTGTCTACAAGACTGACAATTTTCCTATGAACTCAAATACCATACATCGGTGGTGGCCAGGCGCGGATCCAGCTTGAGCTTTTAGGGGGGGGGGGGGGCTAACAGGTTAATTACTACCCGATTAACTGATCGGTTAATTTAAAATTGACTATTTTCGATTAACGGTTAAACCGGTTAATTTCAGTCGATTTACCCATTAATCGACGTAACAAAATTTTTAAATTTTTGTAGTATTATAACATATTTTAGTGTGTTTAATTATTTGTATCGTCTCATATACAAAAGGCAGGTGTTTAGAAATTATTTTTTGATACAAACAAAGAAGTGTGTTTAGTGATTTTAACTTAAGTAAAACTTTAAAACCTTAGGGTGTGGCTATAAAAGAGCTTAGCAAAGACTCTGCTACTCTAATTGAACTTTAGGGAAGTATTAAGTTTTTTGGTTAATATTTTAATAAAAGCCAATAATACTATTGCCAAAGATTTAATTAAAAATCTAAGGATTAGCTTTAATGAGAGACGAATTCAATTAGTTTATACCTCCCCTCCGGAGTGCAACAGTGTTTTAAAATACAGTACAAAAACGGAAACAGAATGTTCTGTGCTAAGCTCTGCCAGTATGAGTCAGATGATCACCTAACAATAGAAGAAACTATCGATAAATAATAATACAAGAAATCTTTTAACAGAATTACCCGAAACAATTAGAAGTGTTAAGAAGTTCAAAAATTCAAAAGTCAAAATATTAGATAGAGAAAAGAGAGCGAATAAAAGATATACACTAGAAAGCCTACGAATACAGCAACGTATTAAAAAATCGATCAATACAAAAGAAGACAAAGACAACACCAAACTGCAATATTCAATTGCAATAACTTGACAAGTGAAGTTCTGTGATATTAGTTTTAAGTTTGCCTGTGATATTTTACATTAATTTTTATTATTTAAATTATACAATTAATTGTTCGTGCTGTCCAGTTTTATAATTTTATAAGTCAAACATAAAAATTAATATTACAAAAATATGACCAAAAATAATAAAAAACTTGTAATTTGTTGCCAGAATTTAAAAATAAAAATTCTCCTGAAGACGTCGGAAAAAAGCTGACGAAACGTTGAGAAAAAAGATGAAATAAATTGGTTTTATTTGCATCCTAAGAATCAAGAAATCTGACCATAAATAGCCAAACGTGAAACACAATAAAAAAACAGAAACAAACGAAATTGGTCACAAAACATAAACACAATAAAACAGGGCATATTGGAAGATTTTACATGTTGAGAGAAATCGAGGAAGAGGACTGAGAAACTAGATATTCTGTCTTATGGATTGCTTTCGATTTCTTCAAGATATACAATAAGTGAAAGGATTTGTCCAAGGCAAGTTTTATCAAAAGTAAAGAAAAGAATCGCTTAAATACTAAACATTTAAACTAAAAAATTTTTCTGAAAGATTTTTTTAGAAGATCTCCTCAAACTATTGAAATAACGAATAAAATGATTCCACAAATTTCTTAATGTTTTAATTATTACATATTTATGAAGTCTTTTTTTGCTTTGCTTGGTTTAGTTCAAGAATTGTTATGCTTGTTACGTTATGGTTTTTTTTACTAATAACTTCAAAATAATAAATAATTTATGCATTTTTGGTTGTTGAAATTACTTGATACAAGAAAAAAGTTTATTAATCGGTTAGCCGTTTAATACTGAAATTGACCGACTATTAACCTATTAAGCAAAAACCTCGATTAATTAATCGAGAAATTTACCGATTAAAGCAAAAGACCGGTTAAATGAATACCCAGGAACATCTAACTAAAACATACTATGTATTTTACTAATGCTCTTTTTTAAAAGAAATCATGGCCCGATAACGATCAGGCCATGATTTCGTGAATGGTAACACTTAGCTCATGTTTGATTTGACAGATAATTAGTTTTATCCTTCCGCTGAACGAATATGGTTGTGTATATGCTTAAACAACGCTTCGCTAAGTGGGCCTGCGATCGACTTACAGAAGATGCCGATTTTGCCACAAAAAAATCATCTTTTCAGATGAATCTCATTTTGATTTTGTCGGATATGTAAACAAGCAAAATTTTCGCATTTGGGGCACAGAAAACCCGCACGCATACATTGAAAAGCCGACGCACCCAAAACGAGTCACTGTTTGGTGCAAATTTTGGTCCAGAGGCATAATTGGGCCATTTTTCTTCCAAAATGAGCAAGGAGTGGCCGTTACAGTCAATGGCGATCGTTATCGGGCCATGTTGAACGAATTTTTGTTCACAAAAATTGAAGAGGAGGATATTGGCAACATTTGGTTTCAACAGAACGGCGCTACGTGCCACACAGCCGAAGCTATACTCGATGTTTTGCGCCATGTTTTTGAAGATCGCATTATTAGCCGCAGAGCTGATGTCGTTTGGCCACCTCGGAGCTGCGTTTTGACACCGTTGGACTATTATTTGTGGGGTGCCGTCAAAGATAAGTGTTACGCCGATAATCCAGAGACAATTGACGCTTTAAAGGACAATATTCGTGAAGCCATTGATGAAATACAGCTGCACACAATCGATAATGTGCTTAAAAATTGGACCGATCGTGTAGGCTACTGCATGGCCAGCCGAGGCAGCCATTTGAATAAAATTATTTTTCATTATTAACCGGAAGGATTGTACTTTCAAATAAAAAAAGAAATTTGAGAAAATATTCAGTAGTTTTTTTTATAGCATTTTCAAAAAAAAAGTTATCTGGCGGACCCTATATATGATCATAGTAGTTATTGCTGCAGTTTTTTCATAGAAATGAGCGGGTCATCATAAACAAAAAACTGTAACTTTTGAATCTGTTTTCATTCCTACTTAAATAGTTTGTACAATAAAGATCTGTCAGTAGTACTTAGCTCTGTAATAACATGTAAAAAAAAACAACGCCCGAATTTCACTACTATGGGATCAAACTGCAAGCAATTCATTTGAAACAAGAAAAAAAAGAATGTTTAATATTGGTTCATAAATGGAGGATTATGTGATAATCAATATTTCGGGAGGAGGGGATAATGCCCTACAGATTTTTGAAAAAATAATTTTGAACATCTGTGAACCGATGACAGACTTATGCTTGGTGGAGCAAATTTTTCCACCAATTTTTGGAAAAAAAAATTATGCAACAAAACTGCAGGCACACCCTTAAAAAAATCGGTTTAAAAATGGCAGCGTTTTGATTGGGGTGAGCGAATTTCCTCACCGATTTTCGAAAATAAAACTGTGGAACCAAACCATTTCAAACAAAAAAAGAACTTTGAATATCTGTTCACAAATGACAGAGTTATTACAAACATAAAAAATACACACGAATTCATAATGTCCTTCTTTTTGATGTCGGTTAAAAAGTAAAGAAAATTACAAATACCTTTTTCAGAATACTTTGGCATTTTAAAGGACTTTCTAGCGGGAAGCTATGTCATTTTTAATCAATACTTATTAGGAGGAGAATGAAGCCTTTCGAATGAGACAAAATTTGCAATCTTGAATATGACGAGCATTTCTCAAAAAATGGCCGAGATACCCAAGTTTTAATTCGTTTTAATGGGGTTCGACAAAAAAGACAATATATGAAGTAACACTGATTGCTCGAATCAATTTTTTATTCTTCTGCAAGACTGGAAAAAACGTGTTCAGAATTTTTTTTAAATCGAACAAACACAACCCGCAAAGCGACCAGCTTGTCTGCGGAAAAACACCCAGGGTTTATGGCGAGAATCGAACCCACAACCTCTGGACTGACAGGCTAGCGTCGCTACCCCTTAGCCACAAGGGCACCAGAACTTTACACTTGAAAAATATTTTTTAGATAAAGATATTAATTTTTGAATTTTGGTTTAGTGCCACCGTCAAAAAATAAAAGCACCAGAAATTAGACTAAAAAAGCACCGAGCACTAACTCCAAAATTTTTCGCGTCGAAAAGTTGAAAAAGCACTAAAAACGGTGCGAAAAGCACTGAGTTGACAACGCTGTATTCAAGTGCAAAATTTACGCTCTCTCAAGTATGTTGAATTCACAGAACTCGTATGTATTAAGAGAGTTGTCATTCTTTTATTGCCAGTACGAGACTTTGTTATCTATGTTATCAATGATATGCAATACATAATTTTGATTGTATTAAATAACATATCGATGGCTAATCTACTATGTAAAATGGTGCGAAATTGGTCCTTTTACGCAACACCATCATTATAACAGAGTAAGAACAGAAATAAATAAGAACAAGAAAGCTGAAAGAACCAAAGGTAAAGCCGGCATGGAATTGAAAAATAGTCTTGATTAATCGTATTTTTTTCATTTCTAAACGTTTCAAATTTTTATGAAAAATTTGAGTTATTTTTCATAAAAATTTGAAACGTATAGAAACAAATTTTTTACAAAATCTAGCTATAAGTCATTGTTATGTTTATATTGTAACTTACTATACTATTTATAAAAAAACGTTTTTTTTTACTATGTAGGGAATCATCCAAAAGGTATAAATAGGTTTTCTTGAACAACAGCGTGAGTCGACTTACGTAGATTTTAAGTAATCAATGCCAAAAGCTATATTTTAAACTTATTTTCAATGAGTATCAAAATTTTCAGAATATCATGGACTGGTCTCGATATTTTTTTGTGATTAAATAAACTTTCAGCAATAACGACTTAAGTATTCGTGTGCAATGGGTTATTTAAACATGCAAGCAGAGATACGTTGTTATTATCTGAACATATTTTCAAATTGTTTAAAATTGTTTGTTCTTTTTTACTTAGTAAATGTCAAAATAAGCGTCTAAATAAGCGGTTATATGAATCTTTGCCAGGATCTCATTCCTTCGTTATTTTTACCTAAAATTTTTACAAAAAGTTTTTCTTTGGCATATATTTACGAAAGTGTTAAGAGAAATTTTGTTTTTGTTCTACGGAAAAAATTAGTTTGGCGACATTTGTCTTTTTTTCAAGAAAACGACATTATAATATTCTGGATACAACACAGCTTTTCTTCAAACTCAGTCGTTTTACAAAAGGCATTTCTATTTATTTATTTATTTATTTATTTCAATATTTACATCATTTGATATGTCGTAGGTTTCACAGCACGAATTTTCTCGTTTTTTATGTAAAGTAAGACTTAAATAGATTCAGCGCGTTAAAAACACGTTAAACCTCTATATTTGAATAAGGCGGTGGAGAAAGTTGGATGGCAATATTTGCTAATGCCCAAACAGGTTTATATCATGATACAATGATACAGGTACATGCATTAGCAAAAATTCTCGTCAGCTGTGTTTTGTATGCACAACGAATTTTGTTGTTGCTCAGTATGTAATTTTTGACAACTCACATGAAGATTTGACAACCTAGATGAACAAAATGTTCTAATGCATGTATGCACCTGTATTATTGTATCATGGTTTATATCAACTGAGTCTTTGTAAAATTTTACTCGAAAAATTAATTAATTTTTGAATTTTGGCTTTAGTGCCACCGTCACAAATAAAAGCATCAAAACTTAAGCAAAAATGCACAGAGCACTAATTTAAAAATTTTTCGCGTCGACAAGTTGAAAAAGCACTAAAAACGGTGCGAAAAGCACCGAGTTGACAACGCTGGTGAGTGGCACCACTGCTATACATACATATGTATGTATGTAATGGTATATTATCTACATAAAATCTTTTAAAATGCTTAAATAAAAAAAATTGTTATTAAAGTATTGTTTGCAAAAAAATTTGGATTATACAAAAAAATGGATTCCAAAATCCCGAGATCGGGATTTTCAAAATCCCGAAACCTGAGAATTTTAAAAATCAATCCCGATTGGCATCTCTAGTCTATATATTGCAAATATAAACTTCGTTTAAATGTACCACATCATATTTGCCAGATAACGGTACATTTGTATTTTTCGATGTATACTTCTGTTTCAAGCGCCATCTAGAGTCAAAGGCAGATTCGATAAAATCAAATGATATCTTGTTTTAAAAGCCTAAATTACGCGTCGAATGGTGGCTAATTGGCTTTGAGCGGATAAACAATGCCTGAGTTTTAGCGGATCAAAATTAAGATTTTATGAAATTTTTATCGTTTTACACCAATTGTTGTACTTTCGGAAGCAGTGTTGTACCACAAATAATAAAAAAATCCTTACGTTTTATAATTTTATTAGATACTGGATGTGCCTGCCGGCTTCGCGCGCTTAAAGTTCGCTTTATTAATATAAGGTGCCCAATATATAAAGTTCTCTAGATAAGGTTTAAATTTCCCGTTATACAAAACAAACAGTGCTACCAACGTTAAAAAAAATCTTTCTAATATCTAGAAACAATTAAAGTAGTAAAATTGCACATTTTCGCTATTTTCTATTTTAATTTCGAAATGAGATATTTTATCACTAAAGCCCCTCCCCCACCAAATTGCATGAAAATCCGTTCAGTGGTTTTTGCGTGATGCGTATTCGGACAGACAGACAGATAGACAACAATTCAAAAAGTTGGTGTTTTGTGTTCGAAATCGACTACTGTTTACGCCAACATAAAATTTTAAAAATTATTTCATGCCCAAACAGCTACGCCTCTTTTACAGTTTTATTGTATGTATAACACTGTTAACACAACTTTGTTATAAACGTTACATTTTATTTTAATTAAACATGACTATAACTGTAATTTCAAATAAGTTTTATGTTAAATAATCATTTAAATCATGTTAAATTAAAATGAAATTCGTTTTACATACGATGGGTATTTATTTAGTGTATAGCTAAAGAAAAGTTTGAAGCTGTTGTGGTTGCTGTGGTTAGCGCGCGGAATATCAAGCAAGTGGCACGATTTCGAATCTTGGCTGGGGCAGCCAACTACAACACAAAGTTTTCTGATGCCTATGCTAATACACATCACGTAAGTAAAATAATTAATAAAATAGCTACATTAAAGTCATATTGTTTCAGCTCGATATAACTATAATTCAACATGATTCTTAGTGTTGTTTCTAATTCAAATTCACGTTGTTTCAACTTGAAATAACTTTGATTCAACATGATTCTTCGTGTTTTTCCAATATCAAATTTACGTTGTTTCAACTCGATATAACTTTGATTCGACATGATTTTTCATATTATTTCAGTATCAACTTCATTTTGATTTAACTGCACTGCAATATTAAATCAATATGAACTATAGTTAATTCAAAAGGATAAATGTTCCTTCAAGGTTATTGCAAATCATGTTAAATTAACACGAAATGCCTGCAAAGCAAAATATCTACCGAAAGATGTTAAATTAACCTGGTTTTCGACGATTTTACATTGCAGTTTTTCTGTATGTAGATATAGATGTAGTTCATTCGATAGCGAAAATTTTAAGGCATAATGGACCGAAATCGGATGAAAACTAAAAATGCTATAATGAAAAAACGAAAACAATTAAAAAAAATGTACATAGAGGATTTGCTAATAAATTTAAATGCTAGTGTTTTCGTTTTTTCATTATTGCCGTTTTATTTTTCATCCAATTTCGGTCCATTTAGCAGCCTGTCAAACAAGATATCATTTGCTTTTATCGAGCCAGAAGTATACTTTTACGACAATAACAACAAATAATTACAGTTTAAGAAAAAAACTTACAAAAAATATTATTTTGCAGGTCTGTGCTATTTTTTATTTATTTAATTTTCTCTTTCCAGGGGCTAGATTCCGCAACGATGAATTTTTTATCAGTGAACACTTAAAAACAAAAAAATTCACCGCACTTTTTCCAGTGAATAAATTTAGGCTCTAGTGTTCACTATAACCGTCAAAATAATACATTCTCATCGTTGCGGGTGCACAAATCTAAAGTGAACACTGAAATTGGTGAACATTCCAAAATTCATCGTTGCGGAATCTGCCCCCAGGGCACTGTATTAGAGTTGTGTCGTTCCGGAACGACCTAGTTTCATGCAACGATTTCCTAAATGGAACGGTATGGACCGATCCAAACGTCCCTCTTTTATCGTCCCTCGTTCCGCAATTACAAACCTTCTTGAGGAGTAATTAATTTGCTTTGACAAACGTTCAAGACAACACATTTGCTTCGTTCACTTGCTTGTGTATAGAGAATAATTTATTTATTTATGATAGATTTTATTATTTTCAAAAATGTATTGCTTGTTGTGGACTATGATTTTTTACAAATATTTTACGAAAACAAAAAATTATGTTATTATCGGGTATGTTCTGTATTCCATGCGGAATTAAAATGTGCTATAAATAATAATTTGCAACAACAATGCTTTGCTAATTCCGCACATTTCGATTCCGCATGGAATACAGAACACACCCGTATGTCAAAAAATTAAAATAAACCATGAAAATTTTTTGTTTACGTTTTTAGGAGCGACAGAGACATTCTCTTGTTCCTCGTTCATTCACTGATCAAACAATAATTCTAGCAAAAAAAACCGACTTCAATACAAAGAGCTAAATCTTGTACGCCATTTAATATAAAAAATTTTCAAATTTGGTCCATAAATGGCAGAGCTATGCGATAATAAATATCTGGGAGGGGGAGGGGGGCAAATCATCACACCGATTTTCAAAAACAAATAGTGGGACCAAACTGCAAGCAAACCTTTTGAAACAAAAGAATAATTTAAAAAATTGGTTCATTAATGGAGAAGTTATGCGATGAGAATGGGGGGTTGGCAATGGCCCGTCCGATTTTCGAAAAAAATGGGATTAAACTGCAAGCAGAGCTTTTCAAACATAAAAAGAGTTTTAAGTATCGGTCTATATATGGCGGAGTTATACGATAATCAATATTTGTGGGGGTGGGGGAATTCCCAATATTTTGAGGGAGGGGAATTTCCCACCGATTTTCGAAAAAAATTTGTGGGACCAACCTGCAAGCAAGGTCTTTTAAACAATAAAAGAAAATGGAGGAGTTATGCGATAACTAATATTTTTGGGGAAACATTCCCCCCCCCCTCATTTTCGAAAAAAAAATTATGGGACCAATCTGCAAGCAAGCCCTTTGATGGAAAGTACTTCCATGTTTTTTTAATACCCCACAATCATATCTATCATGTTACAAAAAACAATCGATGTATAGAAAACTTTGGTGTATTTTATGACATATCGATATAACATTGATCTCTCTATGCGATGCATTGCATCGAAAAAGCATCAATGATTTTTCCAATGTCCAATGCTGCAGTACAGCATCACCTATATCCAGGGATTTTAAATATTTATAAGTATATTATAAAATGTATTCAAAGCGGAAATAAATTAAGGGCCTGTCCCACGATGTCGTCGATGTCGAGTCGAACAAACAAAACAAAATTTAAGTTTTTTATTATTCTTTTCAATATAAATAAGAGATCGACATCGATTTGTCGACATCGTGGGACAGGCCCTAATTGTTTATATGTACAAGAGTTTTTAATGCTGTTTACGGCCTTTATTCAGAATCCTACACGATCGTATGATTCATTCAGAGAAAAATCGGATAGAATTCTGTCAGATTTTCGTCTGAATGAAATAAAGTGTGCTGTTGGTGCCACACTATCACACAAAAAAGAAGCAAATATACGAGTATGTTCTGTATTCCATGCGGATTTAAAATGTAATAATAAATAAAATATACATTGCTGTTTTTTTGTGACTACATCAAAAATACAAATATGACGCATAGAAACTCAAATCCGCTTTCAGTTGTTTTCTATCACGTAATACCCATGGGCATGACTGATATATCCACTAAAAGATGAGGAATAAAAATACGTTTTTAATGCTTTGAAC
Source organism: Panzeria rudis (assembly GCA_956483635.1). Lineage (NCBI taxonomy): Eukaryota > Metazoa > Arthropoda > Insecta > Diptera > Tachinidae > Panzeria > Panzeria rudis. The sequence continues at coordinate 42,948,797 of OY101449.1, read as the reverse complement.
TGCTTCAGATTTATTTATTCAGAAATTAGCGCCGAAAAATTAGTTTTTTCATGCAAAATTTAACGTTTTTATTATAATTTTAGCCGACCTTCTATCTTATTTACTGATGCATTGAAATTGTGATTTTTATCAATTGAGCTTATTCACTTAATTGTGAATAAAATCAATATTTGTCTATCGATTTTCATGATTTATGGCTTAGTTTATTCCTAGTTATCCTAGCTCTCAGCTTAATGATAAAAATGTTACATATTTGAAGTTTTAATTTGGTTTCTGAATGTTAGAAAGTAAAAATTTTAATTTTGCAAAAAAAAAATTGCCTTCCCTAATTTTGAAATGTAAGAAATTTTTTGTAGATGACTTAAAGGTAAGACAGAAAAATATTGAAAACGGATCTGAGTTTTGCGCATTAAGCTTTGTATATTCAAAAGATTTTTATTTAAAGATTATTATTTTGTTCTGCATTATGTGATGCTAGTTTACAAAATTAAAAAAAAAAAAATTACAAATTGGACAGACTTGTCCAAAAATCTGCCACACATACTCACATTTAATCCACAGTATCATAATTTTTGAGCGCACATGAGGTTTCTTGATAGATCTAATGACTGAGTCTGAAAGTGAATCACGACCTTCAACAACATATCGTTACCTGAAACACAAAACGCCCTAAAAAAACTATATACGAGCCCTAACTATTAGTTCGAACACCTAAATTTGTTTGAAAAATAAACATTCAAAACAACATATTTAAAAATATAATAATGACTGCTCCTCAAAAGTTTAATTTTCGGAAAGGTTGGCCTTTTATCTTTAAATTTATATAAAGCTTTTAGTACATATTTGGATAAATGTTTTGAAAACACAAACTAAAACTAAAGTTGATTATTTGTATAACAAATTATCTAACCACTATTTTTCTTCAGTGTATAAATTCCTCTTAAGGTTACACGAGCAATTACATCATGACGAAATAATGAAAGTTTGCGTTTATAATAAAAGAAGAAAGATTTCAGAGAAAAAAAAACGTAATTTTTAAAAATAATGAACTTTATTGTTAGTTTGTGTTTTCAAAACATTTATACGAATATGTACAAAAATCTTTTTGTACATTTAAAGACAATAAAATCTTCTTTCAGAAAATTCAACTTTCACGCAATATTATTTTCTAAAATATGTAGTTGTAAATGTTGATCTGTACAAAAATGCTTGGTGTATGAATTAATAGTGGTTAGGGCTCGTATATGGGGCACTTTTTTTGAAGCCCCTTGATATTTGGCATAACTATAGTTCTAGTAGGTATAAGTGTGTAAAAAAATTTTTTCGTATAAGGTTTACTTGTCGAGTTATGGTGTGCGAAATTGTTACCGTTTGTGAAAACTGTTTTTGGAATTGTTGTTTCGAGGTAGAAAAAAAAAAACAAAAAAATATTAAACTAAGCGATTCTTATAGAAAATCGTCTGATCCTTAAAAATTTAATTTAAAAAAAAAACCAAATTTTGTTCATGATCAAATCCGAAAATGACCAATTGAAAGTAAACTTTTTCTAACTTGGACCCTTTTAATTTTTTTTTTACCAAAACTAGTTTAGGGTGGCCGTAATTATACAGTAAAAGTTTGATATCCATAAGTTTGAAAGTTGCGCAAATTTCTTTACATGAACCCAACCTTTTGTTCATTGTCATAGGGAATCGTGTAACCCTTACGTTTAATGTATTAGATGTGCTCAGCTTTTTTATGTAGAGTTCCAAGAGAAATAATTTCGTGGAATATTTTAACCCCCTAGCTCTTCGCTGTATTGGTCTTTTTTGACCCTTTCTTAAAATGTGGCCCAAACTCGCCTTCGATGGCAGGATAGCGGGCTGAAATATTCTACAAAAAAATTCTCATAAAATTTTATTATAAGTCTCTAAAGACAACAAACTTCTAAACCCAACTGGGCCGCAAGAAATCATTAAAAACTAGTTGTAAATAAATAAAAATAAGCCCTCAAGCACATTCTAAGTTTTTACTGATTTTTAGCGTTCCAGTTGAGTTTAGAATTTTATTGTCTTCAAAGACTTATAATAAAATTTTATGAGAAGTTTTTAGGATATTTTAGCCCGCTATCTCGCTGCCGAAGGGGAGTTTTGGCCCCATAAGAAAGGGTCCAAAACGACGCTTACAGCGAAGCGATAGTGGGTTTAAATATTCCATGAAATTATTTGGTGTGGAGTTTTACAAAAAAGTGCTGAACACACCTAATACCTAAAACGTAAGGCTTATAGCGATTATATACAATTATACTGATTCTATATTAAACTTTCCCATTATCAAACTTTTGCAATATCATTAGCAAATCATAGTGTAGTTTTTGTAAAAAAAATAAAAAAGGGTCCAATTTAGAAACATTTTACTTTCAATTGGTCATTTCCGGTTTTGATCATGAAAAAATTTTTCTTTTTATATTAAATATTTTTTTTAAGATCAGGCGATTTTCGGCTTTGATCATGAAAATTTTTTTTAATAAATGCTTTTTTTTAAGATCAGACGATTTTCCATAAGAATCACTTATTTTAATTTTTTGTTTTATTTTTTTCTACCTCGAAACAATAGTTCCAAAAAAAAAATTTTTTGAAAGCGGCAACACTTTCGCACTCCAAATAAACATCGTATAAAAAAAAATACACATATATACCTACTAGAACTATAGTTATGCCAAATATTAAGGAATTTCGGCAACAAAAACTTTTTTGGGCTGTCCGCTTCAAAAATAATGCCCCATATGCTAAATTATATAATTGGCCTGGTGTTTTTCCTTTTAAATTTTCTTAATTATATCGCTCTTCTTGTTTGGGAAATTCTGATTTTTATAGAAGGGCCTATCAACACGAAGGTATAGCGGTCCATATCCTTTTAATGCTTACTAGTCACACGTTATTTTCTATATCTTAAATTTTACAATTTATAAGGCCATCACAGTGAAAAGGGTCCATTGCTGAATACCGTTTTTAATGAAATCTGTTCGCTGTGCATAATCAGTAAGACTTATTTCGTCTTTAGCTTTGAGCCATATTTGACGGCATTATAAAGAAAGATTTACATATTTTTTGTATTAATCTCATTTATATAGTCAAATATTGATTGATACGCCCATGTGCTTAGTTTGCACTTGTCATCACATCACTTATCCAAATAATAATAATATATAATATTTATTTACTTTAATTATTGCCGGTGTTCCGACAAAAATTTTATTACTCTTACATGTTTGTAGAAATTATGCAAATTTTTTCTAGAATACAAAACGCTAAAAACAAAATAAACAAAACTACAACAAATGTTGATTATTTTGATTAACAATTTTTCGAAGACGGACGTAAAAAATCGTTTTGATTAGTATTTAAGAACATTTGGCTTCAATCAAAAACTCATTTTAAATTAAACATTCTAAAGTAAAACATCAACTCACGGCACTATGAAATCGTTTGTTGTAACCTTTGTATGCGTTTGCTGGTTATTTGGAGCTATTCAGTCAGCAGCAGTGGAACCTGTGGTTGCGGAACTGCAAAAGGATAGTTCAAAAAATCCTGCAACTGAATCGCTATTGTCAAAAAATGAAGGTAATTTAATTGTTTACGCCGATAAAGAGTAATTGCTATTTTTTTTTTTAAATTTATGTACTTTAAAGACTGTATACAACCCAAAGTAACCGGCCGTTGTTTTGCTCTGTTCTATCGCTTTGCTTACGATGTAGAAAAACGTGAATGTGTTGAATTCATTTATGGAGGTTGTTCCGGTAATTCAAATAATTTCGAAACAAAAGAGGATTGTGAGCTAAAATGTTTACAAACTAAAGACGATGATGTTTTGACAACTACTGTATCACCGAACTCTGTTACTGAGACTGCAACTGAGCAAATTGTATCGTTTTAAATATTAGAAATATATAAATATTCTACACATGCGGCTTTTTACTTAGTATTATGAAAATGAGTGTGATAATTTAGTGTTATAATTTATATTGATTCTTATTTTTATTATAAATGCATCCATAAGAATAATAATAATTTTATTTTATTAAGACTTGGATATTCGGTACCACATTCGAAATCTGTGTATCATCGATAAATGCCGACCCGTTTAGCAGCCGGTCCTTCTGTCTTGTTTTGTTACCTATGCCCATGAGCACTCGATCTGATTCGGTGTGCATTTTACTGCAATAGCTTCTACACATTTTATTTTTACATAGGCTAGAAAGGACACTTTTGTTACCGGTTTAAAATTTTTGTAGTCTCTTGAGTAATATTTTTTTTCTTGTATATCTTTTTTATCCGATACAAGTTTCTGCGATGATAGGCTCTTTTGCATTTCATATGACGGTATGTAGTTAATTAGTTAGAGTTATCAGATATTGCTATATGAACATATCACAACGATAATATACATGTTAATTTGATTAATATTTATGTTTTTGCGTCCTGTTTTTAATAAAAATATTAAAAAATGGACATGCAAGTTTACAAAAAAAAAAAATTTTTAATTATAGTTATTGAAATTTGTTATTTTATAAAAATGGCATACAAATAAGTGAAATAATAGAATGTATCCCCACCCTGCAGGAAATGTTGTACCATTTGTCACACTTGTTTTATGACTGGTGAAAATAAGAATTGTACAAAATGATCCTAAGTCGTGACCGGTGAAAAGAGAATATATAACAAAATTTTAGCAAAATGCCCCCACTGTACAATCACATTTTTTGTAAAGCAAAAATATTTATTTAAGGAATTGTATTAAAGAAACCACCACAGGACAAGTACCTCAAGTTTTGGTCTAGAACCTATCCCTGAGATTATTAATTATGTCAATGAAAACGCAATGTAAAAGTTATCGGTCCCTTTCATTTTCGTAAGTATACAAATATATATTTAATTAACATTCTCAAATTTAATCAACAATTTCTGTTAGTGAAATATTCAATCAAAATTAATAAAAGCCATCTAATCTTAATATTGTAATTAAATAACTAAAGCTCGGATCCCACTATCGGCGCAATGCACCGATTTTCGTCGGCTCACTGCAATAGAACCATAGATAATAAAGCCAAATAGCTTTATTTCTTAGCTAATTGAGAAACAAGGCCATACGGCCTTATTTCGCAACTAATTGAGAAATAAGGGCATTTTGCTGTATTAACTATGGCTTCATTGCAGTGAGCCGACGAAAATCGGTGCATTGCGATGATAGTGGGATCCTAGCTGAAGTGCTAACCGGTTGTAGAGTGGTCTACAAAAAATCGGACTAAAACGTTAACTTTAGCTTCATTTAATTCACAGTCTGGGTCTATTTTCATGACAATATCTCAAACATTTTGACAAAGTTCAGCACTGAACAATCTACAAAAATGAGTTTCCGAAGCATAATTATCTAATACTTATTACCAGGGCTCGGATTTTCATACGACTAAAAATTAATTTTAACCTCTTAACAAATGCACCTGCGAACAGAGTACCAAAACTAAAATAATATGTGAATATTTTTTTAAATTTTTTTTATTAATATTTAGATCAAAAAAACATAAAACAAACATAATTGGGTCAGTTGCTATTTAGTGCCTGAAAATTCCAGGCACTAAATAGCAACTGAAATTGACAGATCTCAGCGGGTTAAAAGTTTGTTACGAATTAGATACTGAAAATTTTGTAAAAAGCGCTACAAAGGGGGGTATAAAACCACCGAAAAAAAAGCGTTAAGCAATATGTGAAATTACCGTTTTGTACAGTCCCCCAAAAAAATACGATAGTTTTAATAGAATAAAATAATTTCAATAGAATAAAATAATTTCAATAGAATAAAATTACCATTTCCATACGACACACAAACACAAAAAAATTGAACTTTTCCAGCTGTATGAAAATCATGATTTTTATCAATTGAGTTCCCTCATTTGATTGTGAATAAAATCTGATCGATTCAAATAAAACACGGTTTGTTTTGTGGTACATTTTTAAGTATCTTATTGTCCACAAATATGAATGAAATATATCGTCAGCTTACTATTAGTTTGGCCCACCGACCTTCAAAAAATTGCTAGAACGGTAAAAATTACAACAACAAAAATCTATCGTGTATATTTTCAGAAAACTTTCTGGAAACCTTTTTCGTTTTTCTCTATACCGAGTTTGTGGCATGTGCGCCAAACCAATAATAAGCTGACGTTATATGATTTAAAAGCTGTATTTCTCTAGATACACTCTAAAACACTTTTGTTGAAAATTACGTCGATAATAGTCGGCAACACAGATTATTATCGACCTAAAATTACACAAGCATTATTTTTGAACAAAACGTTTTTACTAAAAAAAAACGATTAGGCGCGTGCAGGTTTGAACCGCGACCTCCTGACTGATAGTCTGACGTATCTACCATTCAGCCATAGACGTATTATACTTTATGTTACATTTTTTCCACTTGGACTAAATATGTTTAATTTGAAAGGGTTTTTCTTTAATAAAATAACTACAAAATCGATGTAATTTTAGACAAGGAGAAATTTTCAACACAAATTTAGACAATACATGATAGTAAATTTGTAGTAATGTTTTAGAGTGTATGCACAAAATATTTTTTCCTAAAAACCGGCGGGATCCTAGTTCAAATAAATTGCTTATGAATACTGCTGTTGTTTTAATTAAAAAAAACTTTGCATGCGCGAATGTCTTCTTAAAAACGGTACTTTTTCGAGGACCGTACGGTTATAAAAACTAAAAGTTACCATCACTGGTTGCCAATCATAATCGGCATATTAATATATTTTTTAATTGAGAAATATGCATTTAAAAAAATTTTATAACTCCAAAAATATGCATTTATTGCCAAAATATGCAAATATGTGCACTTACCACCAAAACATGCAGCTACAAATCGATACCAAACTACTTAAAAATGTATGATTCGGATAGATAACACAGCAAAACAAAATGGAGTTTTTTTGTGCTGTTTAAATAAAAAATAGCTGATCCTTATACATTTGTATCTACTGACTTCGATGGCGTCATTAGTTTATTCCTAGCAGCTCTAGTTTTAAGGATATAGTGACATTTACCATTTGCATAATTTACACCACTTTTTGTATTATTCGCTTAATATATCACTAATGGCCCTCCAAAGTTGAAAATACTATCTGGATTAGTAATCCACAAAAAAGTCTCTTTCATTTGGGTAGAGTTACGTTGATGAGTATATTAGAATATCTTACTGTCATTGCAAGGATGTTGAAAATCTAGTGTTTTTGGTTTAATCCTTAAAACTCTTTTTATTTTAATTTTTTGAAATTAAAATGATTAGCCGTTTTTTATTTTCGCCCTCTGATTACGAAAATAACTTTATTACTTTTCTAACACCTTTAGTTTCAGAGATATTGTGCATTATATAAAAAAATATACATACTTTAATTTTTTCTTTTCTCACACCATCCAAACAAATTATGTTTTTATAATATGATCATCGGCCAATATAGACCGATCTATTGTGGGCTAAGTTCGTCTTATAATAGTTTTAGCCAACCCCACAATTTTTCAGGTACCGAAAATAGCAGTTATTATCAAAATGTCAGTTAAAAAAGTCAGACAGAAAGAGTTTGTCTATACGATATTTGAGTATAGCAATGTGATGGCCGTGAGCTAAAGAATAAAAATCTAAAAATACTTTTGTTTTTTTCTTTTTTTTTTAAAGTCAAAATATAACTGTTATTTTTTGACTGATACTTTTTCGGTCAAAAATAAAACTCAAAATTTAACCAATATTTTTTTCGTTCAAAATAAAAGTTAAAATTTAACCGATATTTTTTGGTCTAAAAAAAAGTTAAAATTTGACCCAAAGTTATTTAATTACTTTGGCTTAAGTTCATTTCTGTTGTTGCCACTGTCAGTGGTGGTGTAGGTAAAGGACTCTGACGAGTAGACTTGGTGGTCACGAAACATCTGTCAGTTCAACCCTCCGTACATCCACATTTTCTTTGAATGTTCAATATTCACCTGCTTTAGAATTTCTTTCTTAAATAAAAAATAATTTGATCGAAAGATTAAATTAAAAAGAACTTAAGCCAAACTAATTAAATATCTTTGGATTTAAACCATACAGTTCGACTAAAAATTCATAACTCAATTATTTAAAATTTGACCGATATGTTTTTGGTCAAAAATAAAAGTATCCAGGTAAAAAAAAATAATAAAAGTTAAAACCTGAACGGATTTAGAAGTCTCTACATCAGTAGCTCGATTCTGTCACTTTTATTACGATAATCGTATCGTTAAAATATAACGAAAATTTATCGAATTTGTTATTTAGTAACATTTATAACGATATTCGCTGTCGGTTAACTAACGACACTAATTTTTCTGTTGTTAATGGATAGACAAGAGTCAGCTGTGCAGCCGTAGCACGTACTTTATGCCAACAACAAAAATTATTGTTATACAAAAATATAGAAACATATAAGCAATTTTATGTATAAATAACAATATTTCTATTATTTAAACATTTATTTTAACATATACATATTTCTCAAAATTAACAACCCGAATAAGAAACTGTCTGTACGCTATTTGGCATTGACAAATTCATTTATTTTTTTCCATTCCTCTTTGCGCTTTTCGCTTTTTTTTAAACAGAGATGCTACATGATATCGAATAAAATTACACAATCGCACTATCGTTACTGCAAGCGACTCAATATGTCGAAAAATGTTACGATTATCGGATCGTTAAAAGTTACAGAATTCTGCTACAGGATTCTTTGTTTATTTTAACCACTTGTCATGCTTGATATTAGTGAGCAGGAGCATGAGCCATTGAATCAATTTGTTTACGGGAATTGAATATAAGAGCTATTGCTGCTCTTTATATTCGCTAACAAGTTTCGATGTTGGTTAGTAGGAAGTTCTCTATGTCTGCTTATTAGCTCAAATTTTAACTTTTATTTTTGACCAAAAAAATATCGGTCAAGTTTTAGCTTTAATTTTTGGCCGGAAAAATAATGTTAAAAAAAAACTATTATTGTTTTACCGGAAACATATTGGTCAAAAAATAACTATTATTTTTCGACCTTTTTGAAAAAAGTCATAACCGTTACGGCCCCTGCAATTTTTTATTCCATGCTGTTACATAAAGATATTATTTAGCTTGCCGTGTTTGTGCGTAACAGAAGAATTATCATAGTTTTTTTAAACAAACATGTTTTTGAAACTGATTTTAAGTCTTTATTATTGTCTCTGTTTTGTTTGATGAATAATTTTGTTTGGCTTATTATTTCATTTTATTTCATTAGAATTACACACAATATGTGTAAATACACACAGATTGGCAACACTGATGCGATTGTACCAAGTTTGTTTACTGAATCAATTCGTTACCTGGCCTTTACACATGCAAGTGCAAGTTCGAAAAACTCCATACACTCAAACTTTTCTACACAGAAAAAAATAGACAAGAACTATATTCAATAAAACCATGTTATTAAAAAATATATGAATTTCAATAACATTTATCTTTAACATAATAAAATATTTCGTTGTAAGTATTTCTTTTCCATGCCGGTTATTTCTTTTCTTTTTATACATAAGTACTTAAAACAAGTTGTATTTCACAAAAAAAAAATAAATGGGATATGGCTCAGCTATAGAGAGTATGCTTTACGTCCGGAAAGCCCGGGTTCGTATTCCAGCCATGTCAACATTTTTTTAATTTATATATATATATATATATATATATATATATATATATATATATATATATATATATATATATATATATATATATATATATATATATATATATATATATATATATATATATATATATATATATATATATATATATATATATATATATATATATATATATATATATATATATATATATATATATATATATTTTGAAATAATTTTGTTATCAATATAGGGAAATTCTTTATCACAGGAAATTTGAAAAAAAAAAATTATTGAATACCGGGATTTTTGTTATCAAAAACGAAACTTATTTTTTTCTGTGTACTAAAACACTTTTGGTTCAGATATGAGAAAGACAGAGAAACGAATACAAATTGCTCTTTCGTTGATAATACGTATACAGAACTTGCATGCAAGTACTTACATGTCTAAACGTAGGGTTAATGTTGTTGCGTTACTTCTCATTAATTTTTTTAGAGTCTTCAGAAAAACATTCAACGTTGAACACATTTAACAATGTGAAATTTCAAAAATGCTTAATGGATGATGATGATGACTCAGAAAAAGTTTGTTTGGTATAATACAAAAAATCCACTAAATAGTTTTGTGTGATTCAGTAAACTATTTTGTTTAGTATTTGCAAGTATTTTTAGAAAAATAGTTTTATAAATTCAGATAGAAATATTGATTCATATATTACAGAAAATCCTGTAAATATTTTTGTTTAAATCATTCAGTATATTATTTTGATGAGAGTTTGTAAATATTTTTAAAGAAATTGTTGTATAGATTTACATAATTTGTTTCTTAAAAAAGCCCAGTTTGTTCAATGAAATTTTTTAGATATTTTTATTTATATTTACAAATTTGTTTGTAGGCATGTTTCTGGGCATACATTGGTGTTATAGAAACCAATCTTATTGGAATTGGATTTGAAACCGGCAAAAAAAAAAACTTTGGTGTCATGGAATCCAATGGTATCGGTTTTTTGTTTGAACTTGAATTATTGTCGGTTTAGGTGTCACAGAAACCAATGTTATCAGTTTTGTTATTGTAAATAAACCAATCAGCTTACAGATGTCGTTTTGTTATTGGAAATAAATAAAACATTTTATTTATAGAAATTTAATTCTTTAATAGTTAAACAATAATTTTTTTATATTTTCAATAAATTCCTTTTATATTTTCACAAAACAATAAAATTACACAAATGTAAAAACAAATATAAATAATACAACGATAGAATGTATTTACCACTATATATAAATATAACTTTTTTTATTAAAAACGCAAGATTTAACAAATACAATAATTTACCAAATTTTCAAACAAAAAAATTACATTAAAAGTAGTAAACAAATGAGCAAGGTAGATTAACACAAGGTAGTCGCAATAGAATTTGCTGTGCAGAATTTATATTTGGGCCGTCAAAAAAGCTGATACATTAACAGAGTTAACAGTTCAAATATGGAAAAAAATTCGTGGTCAGCTGATCTCTCGAGGCCACCTGGTATTAATTCGCCTTGCAAATGAGCAAAACATAAAACAGCTGATTCGAATATCGGTTTTATTTGCATTCGAAAATTACAAAACCGGCTTGTTTTCATGACACCAAATGAAATTAATATCGATTTGCAAAACCGACAATCGGAAAAACTGACTTGGGTTCTATGACACCCCTGATAATATATTTACTAATTCACTGAATTTCTTTACTGAAAATGAAATTTAGTTTTTTTCTGTGAAGGATTTGTATCATACAATGGATTTGGAGATTTGGTATCAACAATAGACATTCTAAGCCAGCTAAGATGCCTACACATTCTAAGTGATCATGATTTTACATCAGATCCCACATTTTTCCTAATGAAAATTCGATTCTGCAGCACGATAATGCTTTACGCAATAAATCATGGTTACGAAACACGCTTTTAAAAGGCTTTGGGCAGGTTGTCCTTCCATGACCACCCCAGAGCCCCAATCACCACATTATAGTAAATGTGTGTGCTTTTAAGAAATGTCAGAAAAGTTTGTAAAATAGCTGAAAACGAGAGCTAACAATCCATGAAATGCAAAATTAGTGGAACGGCCTATAAATCGAGTTTGTATGCAATTTGATTGTAGCTGTTCCATCTAGTCTAGTCAAAATATTATGTTTTTTTTGTGTTTTGTATTAGTTTTAATCATGTGTAAATACGTTTGAAAGGAAATAAATTTGTGTAAATAATTTAGAAAACTTAAGTATAAAATTTTTCGTGGTTTTATTCGAGAGCTAGCAAATTTATTTAAATAAAATTTTAGCGACGATAGTCTACAGAATAAGGTTTGCAATACGGAAAGTTTTCTGTTGCAAACTTATTCATGAAGTCGGCAAATTTTGTTTTATTTCAAAGTTTACTTAAATTTTTAAATGTGCAAATATATGTATATGTATGAATGACTAGAACTGTATATCAATAGAATTGTTATGGTTAGTAAACTAGTTGTATAGAGCTATAGTTAGTAACAAATGTTTTTAAAAAATTTTAAATTTGTAAAAGACTTTTTGTAAAACAATTGGTGTTTCGTGCAAATAAAATTTATTCTTAATGGTGCACTCAAAAGGAAAATCAAGTAATCCGTAATTAAATCCGTTTATTAAGCCAAGTACAGAGCGCTTGATTCAAGAACGGATTTGAATTTATAATAAATTATTGTCTCAGCCCTTTCAAAGGTAAATTTTTGCTTTAAAGAAATTCCAATCCAGAGTCAATTATATAAACTTAAAAAATTTCTTTGAAATCTGTGAAGCGGTTTCGGAGTTTAGGGTGAACGAGCACAGCGCCACGAAACTTTCATATATAACGATATAATGATTTCAAGATCGGTTTCCGAAAAAATTCAAAAATGGGTTAAATATAATAAAATTAAGTCCCAAGATATCTCAAAAGCTCCAAATTTAGAGTTGGTATATTTAAAGTAGGGATGTAACGAATACCGATACCGATACCGATATATCGGCGATACTTCAGATTTTCCGATACATCGGTATCGGCGATATTCTACTGTCGATACGACGATACTTTAAAAAAAATTTTCAGTTTTTGTTAAACAAATTATTTATTTTTTGTTAATTTTACCAAGAACTAAATTCATTTCGTTATTTTTTAAATCTTATTAATATCAATTTTAAAAATTAATAATATTTTACGCTGTTATTTTGCAAAAACAATAATTTATTTATTGTTAATTTTACCATGAACTCAAATTCAATTCGTTGTTTTTAAATCTTATTCCCAGCAAAAAAAGACATTATAAAGAAATCATGAAAATGTAGCAGTCGCGATCCGGAAATATTGCGAATTTGGATAATTTCTAATTAGTTTCACATTTGCTTGTCATTGCAAGAAGTTCTCTTTTTCCATTACCAATCACCGAATTTGAAGTGATGTTAGTACAAATTTCTTTTTCGGTGTTCTATAATGATTCCTCAAATAATTCTGGAAAAAAAGCCGACTTCAGTATAAAGAGTAATATACTTGATGGCCTTCCATATAAACAATTTTGAAAATCGGTAAGCCAATGGAGGAATTGTGCTCTAATAAATATTTTGGGTGGAGGCGTGGAAGACTTGCCCCACAGATTTTCGTAGAAAAACTATGCGACCAAACTCTAGGCAAACCATTCAAAATAAAAAATAAATTTTGGAATTCGGCCCATAAATGGAGGAGCTATGCGATAATCAATATTTCTGGGGGAAGGGGAAATCCCGCACAGATTTTGAAGAACAATTATGGTACCAACCTGAAGGGGGGTTTGCAGCAAATTTCACAACTGATTTTCGAAAAAAACTGTAGTCAAACCCTTTAAAAAAATAAAATTTTGATAATCGGTTCCCAATGACAAAGTTATACATGGTTCCCCCTCCCATTTTCGAAAAGAATTATGGGGCCAAACTACTAGCGAACCCTTGCAAACAACACAAGAATTTTGAAAAGCTGTTCACAAATGACATAGTTATGAATTGGTGGGGAGGGGGAGCAAACTTGCTTCTCCGATTTTCGAAAAAAAAATTGGGACCAGTTTTTGTCAAACCCTTTCAAACAAAACAAGAATTTTGAAAATCGGTTCACAAATGACAGCATGGGAGTATCGGATCGGCAAAAGGGCGTATCGTTACATCCCTAATTTAAAGTTATTAAGGTACGGTCACACTTGGCAAATATCTGCTTAATAAAGTAATTTCCTTTCATATATGTATTTGATATTTACGTTTCATTAATGAAAAAGTTTTACGCTGTAAGTCCCAACACACACTATGCAAGTTTTATTGATCAGCTTCTCATTCAGCTGTGAGAAAAACAGAGAAATATGTACGCGTTACTCTGTCTTTCTCACAGCTGAATAAGAATCTTATCAATAAGACTTGCATAGTGTGAATTGGGACTTATGTACCAACCATGTTTAAACAGCTGTTTAATCATTCAGTAATCAAAAAAAGTGAACAACTGAACGAAAAGAACGATTATGCCCAACTCTAGTAACCACTACTTTAGCTCAGGGTTAGTGTGATTTAACTTAGTTCTTATACCATAAAAGAAAGTTAATTATGCGGCAAAAATCTATTTTTATATTATTTTTAATAAATGGCAATCCATATTTAATAAAATATTGGAATTAAAGGAAATACAATTTTAGCTTACTCGTTGGTGTCTTTTTTTCGGCAAATATTTGCCAAGTGTGACCGTGCCTTTAGAAACGATGCATTATTAAAGTATCTTATTAGTTCTTAAGCATTTAGTTTGATTCCACATACTAAATTGTAATACCGGTGGAATACGGGTATAATACTGCTATAACTCAAATACCGTTATTCGTTACGGTTGCCAACTTTGATGTGAACTAAATTCCAAACAGATTAGTGAATTACGTCAAATCTGCGACCCATTTTGATAACATTCAGGTTTACAAAATGTTTCACCACAAGTTCTAGATTTGATTTTAAAATCCTTTTTATAACAAATTAAAAAACTTGTGAGTACATTAAAAATATTACAGAGGTCAACACGATTTCTAAGGCTCATCTTTTCTTAGTCAATTTGAGCTCAAATGCTTACAAACTACTTCCTTTGAAATGACTCTGTATCTCGAGATTTTCCGTTACTAAGAAATAAATTAAGTAAAGTGTGACTTTGGCTCGCACACGAAGGGTTCCGTATGAATACACATATGTATATCCCTTTTCGTTTTCATTTTGGTAGTTTTTTCGTTGTGCTTTATTCTTTAATTTTAGTTTTTTTATTTTTTAAGTATTTTTCGTTGTTTTTGGCGTTTTTTAGTTTTTTGACGATTTTTAATTTTGGTGCTTTTTTCATTTAAGCGATTTTTCATTTTTACATTTTTTAATTTTAGAATTTTTTAGTTTTAGCGTTTTCGAAAATTTCAAAAGTTTACATCTTACGGTTTCCAAGATACAGCATATTTTATAAATTACATAGTAAACTTACATTAACTGATAGAACACCCTTTAAATTGTATTGTTTTAAATATCAGTGCTAATTGGTGTAGTCCATTCTACAGACTACACCAATTAACACCAACTTTGAAAATTTAAAGTGTCTATATATTACATTAGTATTTTTACATGTTTCGTTGCTCGCTTTAGAGCACCCTTTAATTTTTAACTGTCATATATCTGTTGTAGCAGCAAAAGTTGTACATACTCTGTGAAAGTTTCAGGTCCGTAGCTCTTATGGTTCCCGAGAAAACAGCCTGTGACAGAGAGATAGACAGACGGACGGACAGCGTAGCGAAAACAGTAGGGTTCCTTTACACTGGTGTGCGGAACCCTAAAAAGGGGATGTTGCATCACAAAATAACCTTTAAATTACGTTCCCATTAATTTTTTAACAGTCTTATAGTTTCAGAAATATTCAGAAAGTTTTATCAAAAATAAATGTATTTTTTTTTTTTTCAAGAAATTCAAAAAAACAATTTTTTAAAACAGAATTTATGAAATGATTTTTAATAAATTTGGCTACTTCTATTTGTAACATATGAAGTTATCACAATGAAGAATAAAATTTAAAATTTTATTCAGATTACAATTTTACTTTTTAATTTTCTTGAAAAAAATTCATGTTTTTTATAAAACTTTCTGAATATCTCCGAAAGTATAAGACTGCTAAAAAAATAATTGAGAACGTAAATGATAGGTTATTTTTTCGATCCTTCTGTGTTTTTTTATTTAATCAAAGAACTAGTTCTCGAGTATAACGAAAAATCTCTAGATACAGTAAATTCAATTTGCGCTCAGTACCAAGTGTGTACAAATTGACTACGAAACCTTAGACCTTACATAAAAAATTTCATTTTGTTGGTCTGTGTTATTATTTCAATTTTGGTTTCAGCACGGCAAGGGCTTTCTCTTCGTGGACACAGAGAAAACATAAACTGTAATAACAGAGGAAACTGTTTTGGAATTTTCTGATTATATTGCAAAACATAATCAGCCATGTCACAGAATACCATTCCGATCTGAAGTGGTTTCAATTCCGTAGGTTGCTTCTTCAGAAAACGAACAACGAAAGTTTTCTTCGTAATCAAACCACTTTTACATTTCAAAGTGGAATTGAAAAACACTTTTCTACAAACTTCATTTGCAGTAAATATTAAAAAACGTACATACTTCTAGGAGCGTCACATAAATATTTGGTCATGAGCTTTCCATGTCAATAAAAAGCTTAATGTGAGCTTTGCATCTAAAAACAAGAGTAAACAAACGCCTCAAGGTATAAAAACTTTATCATTGTAAAACCGAAATACAAAATAAACGGAATCTAAAGCACCAAAAATGTACTTTTTCGCAATGACAACTACGGAATCAAAACCAATCCGAACGGATTCTGTGACATGGCTGAATACTTATTTTAGATTCAATTTTGTTAAATATACAACTTACTGGAGCGCTTCTATATATTTTTTGGGTGCTTGGTCTGGTCTAAACGAATTCTATTCGAGAGCTTTGGTCTCCCTCAGAAATATTGCCTAGATGCGCCAGTAAATACGGGCGATACGTGGTAATTATATTCTAATAATTTTGTATTAAAAATTTTAATTTTTCTTTAAAATTGTTTTGGTTTTTTTATTTCGTAAAAGCAAATTTCAAATATACGATATAATCACCACAAATAACACAAACATTTTCCGGACTATTCACACAACATCTTTTATATATATAAAAGACGTAACCTTTGCTTTAAAGACTTGTAAATTGGCAAATGTGATATAAAAAAAATTTTTTGGATGGCGTGAGAAAAGACAAATTTAAAACATTCTTTTATATAATGCACAATATTTCTAAAACTAGAGGTGCTAGAAAAAATAATAAAACTCTTCTCGTAATCAGCGGACAAAAATGCATAGGGGTCAGTTATTTTAATTTCAAAACATTAAAATAAAAAAAGTTTTACGGACTAAACCAAAAACACACGCTTTTTAATATCCTTGCAATAACAGTAAGACATCCTGAGTATATCAATGTGACTTTACCCAAATGAAAGAGACTTTTATGTACATTCAATACATATATTAATAATACAGAAAGTATTTTAAATTTTGATGACCATTCTTGAGATATTAAGCGAATAATACAAAAAGAGGTGTAAATTATGCAAATGTCTGTAAATCTATAGCTGCTAGGTAAAAATAATGATGCCATCGTAATCAGGAGATGAAAATTAGTCAGTACTTTTTTATCTATCACCGAAAACAACATGCATTTGCATGAAAGTACGAGCCCATTTATTTTTTATATATTTTTTTTAAACAGAAGTAACACAATCAGGCAATTAATGCCTGTATGTTACTTAATTAATCTGTTACCTTCTTTGGGAAAGGGATAATGTGAGGAGAACAGGTGGTGAAGTGGGAGAGAGATAGAAAGCTTAATTCATTTACAACCCTGCCATCGCGCGTTTTTTGTAGAGCAGTGTTGCAAGCCCCTCTGGTGTCAAGTAGAGGCCTTCAGCTGTTTAAGCTGTGTAGCCATTTTATTAGATATTTTACTTCGCCGACGGTTCTGCTACAATACCGACGAAGGAGGGTGCTGTGAAGTGCATTAGGATATGTTAGTATTAGTCGCTGCTAGTACAAAGTGATCAGTGCTATACCTTCATCACTTTAACAGTCCAACAACAACCAACACACCCAGCAGCTAAAGTTACAACTAGTAACGCTTTGGGATAGTCATATTACTAGTTGTAATGATAGTAGTCAAAAAACGACAGTCATATTACTAGTTGTAACAAGACTAGAAACCTTACTAGTCAAAAAAGTACAATCATTTTACTAGTTGTATCGAGACTAGTGACGATACTAGTCAAAAAAGGACAATTATATTACTAGTTGTATCGAGACTAGTAACGATACTAGCCAAAAAGGTACAACATTTTCAGGTATACGATTTTATATAAAACATATTTTTAGCTATTAAAAAAATAAGTAGAATGTGGCTTAGTGGGTAGAGTACTTGCCTTAAAGTATGAGGAATGTGTGTTCGTACCCCGGTTGAGCCAAAGTTTTTTAAGAGTTACAAAACTCTTAATAAAAAAACTAGTAAGCGCACTAGTTTACTATAACTAGGACTCCAACTGGAATATAACTGTATACAAATGAACTAGTTGGTCTCCTATGACAACCTAATGTTAAAATCGATAGTTCGATATATGAAAAAAGGATAGATAGGCAACTAGTCTGAAGCAAAAAGCAACTAGTATAGTTCCAACTACATACCAGTTACTTTGTCTGCAGGGCAATACATATGAGAAAAATGCATGATGTTGTTGGATTGCCGCAAACTAGTCTTGTACTCAAGACCTCAAGGTTTGTGGTCAAACGCACTAACTACTCGGCCCACAGCACCCTCAAAAGTTGCAGAATCTCTGCTAGATTGTTTGGTGCCAATATCCAACCGTTTTGCTTTAGTTTTTTTAAATTCTTATTTTCGAGTTTATAAACAAATTGTTTCGTTTATCAAAAATGAGTAATGCATAGTTCACGAAATTAGATACAAACAAATTTATTGAATCTAACATATTGAGGTTTAAGTGTTTCTTAAAAATGCTAGAATCTTCAATTTATATACATATAGTAATTCGAAAATGTTTGGAAACAATAGGAATTGTGTATTTTTACTGCATACTGAAACACGTGAAAAGCATCAACAGCGTAAGCAAAGGCAGATAGAAAAAAGGACTTTCTATTGTGCAAAATGACAACAACAACAACAATATGAAAGGAAAACATTTAAAAATCATTTAAAGGTTAACTGAGCATAACACAATTACACAAGCAAGCCATACGAGAACAAGACATACAAGGACAATTACCCAAGTTGATATGGATGTGGAGATATTAATTTTAGGTACCCGTATATTTTCAAATCGTAGATCAACTGTGTACACCCAAATCGGTGTCGATATGACAGTGTGTTAGTGGCACGAAAAATAATTTCGTAATTTTTTCTATAGTTGTCTGGAGGTCAACCCAACTTTGTTGAGGACTATATGAGCGACAATGTCTTACATTTTGTCTTTAATCAAGCAAAAGAATATGTTTGCCTCTTGTTGTCGATATGTTAGGTAGTGCAGCAGCAGAAGTAATCGCGAAATCTTATAGACAAGCAGCCTAAGTTCGAATCCCAGGCAAGTCAGTCAATAATTTATATGAAACTGAAACAAACAGGTAAGCAAAACGTTAGATTTGTGTGTTAAAGATATTTTCGCTATGTAATCGTTGGCCACAAGATAAACGACATTGTAGCCTACATAGTCATGGACGACAAAATAGACCACATTCACACGTTTTTAATCATTGACGACAAGACAGGCGACATTTTCACTTATATAATCATTGACGACAATCTGAGTGACATTGTCGCTCATTGAATCGTACACCATTTTCGCGACACTTGGTCGAAAACTTCATTGATGATTTGTTCCGGCTGTCCGACATATGACGTCAAGGATTTAACATTGTCGTGCACTAGTCTTTGATGATGTCTCAAAGACGTGGCTAATTGGGTTATCCTTAGTGGGTCGAAATGATTATGTTGCTGTTCGCTATGTTTATAGTTACATATATGCACTTTGTTTTCCATGAGCCTTTTGCTTTTAGTTTTTGTTGTTTGCTGTCTTCTAATATCTTTATCCTTTAATGTTTATGACTTTAGTTTTTTCTCTTTATGGACGCCTGTTGTTCAGAATCTATTGTTGTTTTGATTTTTATTACTTATTTTTGTTAGGTGCAAGACTTAAAATATAAATATTTGGTCATTTTCAAAAGGTTTTTTTTTTCTTTGAATATCCTTAAAGTTGTCTCCCATTTCTGGCGTGCTATTTTTCGAATTCCTAGAAGGAGTAGTTTTAAAATTTCTTTTGACTTTTAATTCAATTTTTAGAAAAATTGCAAAAGAATAGTATCGGCCACCATGAATTCCTTGGAAAGTGTTATCATTAAATTAAATCATTAAATTTAATGTCCTGTTCAATGTTAACATTATTGTTAAATACATATATTTTATTGTTATTGCTACATGCAGAGCAAATTGTTTTTCATTGATTATGTCATCGTTTGTTAATTCTGCTAGCATTATAAAATATATTAAAGGTTGTTTTAAAATTTACCTAAAAAAAAAGCATGTGATTAGTGTCCATGAAAAGGCAATTGTTTGCTGTGAAGTGTAGTGCATATAAAAGCTTTGCAAGAGAAAAAAAAATAAAAAATATATAAGTACACAGAAAAAAATAGACAAGAATTATATTCAATAAAACCATGTTATTAAAAAAAATATGAATTTCAATAACATTTATCTTTAACATAATAAAATATTTCGTTGTAAGTATTTCTTTTCCATGCCGGTTATTTCTTTTCTTTTTATACATAAGTACTTAAAACAAGTTGTATCCCATAAAAAAATAAATGGGATATGGTTGAGCTAGAGAGTGTATGCTTTACGTCCGGAAAGCCCGGGTTCGTATTCCAGCCATGTCAACATTTTTTTAATTTATATGTATATTTTTATTTTGAAATAATTTTGTTATCAATATAGGGGAATTCTTTATCACAGGAAATTTGAAAAAAAAATTATTCAATACCGGGATTTTTGTTATCAAAAACGAAACTTATTTTTTTCTGTGTAAGTACTCATTGTCTATACTTGTTGCCTCTGTCTGGCGGAAACAACGCAGAAATTGTAGGTAGACAATTCTGTGTCCTTTATGAATAACGGCGTAGAACGATTTTTGTCCATTTGAAGTTGCTAATGCTAAGTTGCTATATTTCGAAACGTTTTAGCTTAGGTATACAATTTTTCGGAATAAGTTGGCACAATTAGAATTTTTTTATTGCTTTCACAATTGTTCTTGTGATTCGGGTGCTAAAATACATGCTACACATGTTTAACTCCAAATTAAGAATATATGTATATGTAAATTAATAGGACGGGCTTCAGCATCCGAATTCACAATAACAAATGTGAACATACCAATAGGTAAACACAAAAATTATAGACCTTATGTAGACCGCAGATTTTGACATACATATGAAATCGCATGTGTATAAAAAAGTGACATTCCATATGGCAAATACACATAGTGAGAACCCAGCTTTACTGGCAATAATTATCATTGTATTAAGCAATGTTTTATATAAATTCGGATCTCATGAACATATTCCGCCAAATTTTTTGAAATTGCAAATTGAAGTCGAAAGAAAACTTACAATATCTCACTGAAATGTCAGCTCCGTGGCCCTTAATTAGTTGTCTGTGAATTGACTATTTTCTTCGTCTCAACAAATAATTAAAAATTCTTTTTCATATTCTATTGTATATAACAAAATTTAATAGACGCGGAAATTTTTACTTGAATATATCTGCTTAATATTATATGCCGCGCTGATAGTTTTTGTCCTCGGATTTTAGCAAAATTTGTAAATTCTGATTAAAACAGCTCCTGTTCCATCTACCGCAAGCTAAATTAAGTAATGTTCGAATGTATCATGGATATAAAAAAGTGCAATGAGCTTGTGTTATATGAAATCAAAATTCAAAATGATTTGTCATAAATTAATATGCCATTCTAATGGGATTGGTTAAGTAATTAACCTGTTATTATTTTTTATCACTAATAACGCATTTCTGTACTTATTACAAATCTTTATCATATCTTAGTTGGATATAGGCAAATTCATAGCCAATTAATTACAGTTGCCATTTAAGTTTAAAAATGTAAGTTCCATCGATGTCATTTCCATGTTAAATATTGTGAAAATATATTTGTATCAGTGGTTGCTATACCCACCCAACGATAAGTTTGGTTCGGGCACCGTACTGGTAAGATAATTCGAGTACACTGATTTCTATCGTTTTCGCTTTATTCGGGATTTAAAATCAATATGCTAAAGTACCACAAAAACGATAATTTTTTACTTTTGCGAAATTTTTCGAATTTAAAATTGTTGAAGAAATACAATATAACGAATCACTTTGATTTTTTCGTAAGAAATCTACTTCTTTTCGTAAAAATTTTAGTCTCATAAATTTACATAAAACAAATTTTCACTTTAATTTTTATTCGCGTAAAATTTTTTTTGTAAAAAAACACATTCGAAATTTGTATTTATTATTATTTTTTAATCAGCGTAAACGAAGTATCTTTACCAGTATGGGGCCCCGTTTGTTCCAAAAAAAAACATAATAAATCTCGAAAGAAATAATTAAACACACAAAAAAATATGTTAAAATACTAAAAAAATAAAAAATTTTGTTACATCGATTAATCGATTGAAATGAACGGGTTTAATCGTTAATCAAAAATAGCCAATGTTAAATTAACCGGTCAGTTTATTGGGTGGTAATTAACCAGTTAACCGATTAACGGTTAACCGATTAAATGCCCTAATCCATTTATATAAAAGTGAATATCAGTTTTTATGTTTGTCTGTTTGTACACAAAAAAAAAGGATTTGTAAATACAATTAATTATGTCGTAAAACGATTTTTGTAAATATAATTACGAAATTATAAGTTAAAGGAAAATCGCAAAAATGTTTCAATTACATAAATATGTATATCAGCAAATAACACTATGCCACAAAAATACACCTCAAAAATTACATGTTTTTATGCTAAATTAAGGCTGCTACACGAATTTCACACTCATTTATTTTTCTTAAGAAGCGTTTTCGTTATATTCGCGAAAAACTGGTTTTTGCAGTTTATAAAGCTATTTCCAAAAATATTGAGTACTGTTGACTCGAATTGAGGAAATTTTGCACTGTTTCATAGATATGTATGTTTTTTCTCTTTTAGTTCATATTTATATTATTTAAAATTATATATTTAAAATTCATCAATTTGAAATGCTCCGTTAAAAAAAGATCAAAGTTTTTGTTTTGACCCATAAAATTTTGTTCCAAACGTACAAAAAGTACAATTGTTAACATCGGGCAAAAAGTTAGAAAGTTACAATAGATTTAGTGTAAACATCCGAATTTGAATTTTAATTAAAAAATTTGGGGGTATGAGTAGTTTTTCTTTTCCTGGACTTTTTCATTTCCCTGAGAGCGGAATTGATTTTTCAACTTTCCGGGAATTAAAGGCATTTCCCGCCCAATATACAACTATACTATCCGGCATGTTCTGTGTTTCACAAAAAATAAAATTATGTGAACTCTCATGGCATTGTTGTTATAAATATATTTTTTATAACAACAATGCCATGAGAATTCACATAATTTAATTTTTGTGAGATACAGAACATACCCAAATATATCATTTAATTTAATTTATTTGAACAAAAAACAAATAACAATTCATGAGATCTATTAAATAAGCTTATGAATGGCATTAAACCAGCAAAAACTTTTGTTTGCTTAGTACTTTATTAATGGGTTACATAGTAATGAGTGGTAATTATTTATCTTATTACTATGCTTCAAATTAGAGCTACTTTTTAATATAATTAGTGCGTATTTTTCTTATTATCTGAAAGTAGTTACAATTTGTCGATATGTATTAATAAAATATGTAAGTAGACAACCACTTTTTAAGTCAACATGTGTTTGTATATGAAAATTAATTTTTGCCGCTTAAGCTTATAAGTCAACAATAGCAAGTTCTTGTCTTCAAATCAGAACGAGCACAGGTTTGTATCCTACAGGGTGGCGCAGGATGAGTTACATGGTTTGAATTCTTTATAACTTTTTTAATTATTATTTTTTCTTTGCTTTTTTCAGCATTTTGTGAAGAAGCCTTGGGGAATTAATTACGAATCATTACACGATCGAACAACGTACAAAAATTATTGAATTTTATGGCTTTCTTAAGGGACATATTCGGTGAACGCATTATTTCGCGCACAAGCGATTTTAGCTGACCTCCACGTTCACTAGACTTGACATCTCCTGACAGTTTTCTTTGGGGATATTTGAAAGAAAGAATGTACGTTAAGAAACCAAGAACCATACTCCAACTAAAAACCAACATTCGAAATGAAATCATGGCCATTACACCCGAGATTTTGCGATACACCCGAAATTTTGCGAAAAATTATGGAAAATATGCTAAAAAAAACCACGTATGTGCGAAGTAGAAAACGGATATCATTTTTCAAAGCTAATTGCAAAAAATTCCCCAATAATCAGGAATCATAAATAAAAAAGTTAAAAGCCATTTAAACCATATAGCTCCACCCTGTAGCTGGGTAAAAAAAATAAAAATATATGAATAAAATATGTGTATAAATTTTTTTTCAATTTGTTTATTTGAATACTTATTTGTTAGCTTCAAGTAAGCCAAATAATAGCTAGTTAATTGCTGTGACAATGTAAATACATTTATAAAGGTTGCCCTTTTTTTGGACTTCTCAAACAAAAATGAGTAGTTATCGAGTCAAATTGTAAGTACATAGTTACGACTTACTGCCAGTTTTTGTAAATAAAATAAAAATTTTCGTTAGGGAATTTATATTGAAACAACAATAAAAAAAACTCAAATTTGTTTTTGTTTTCAATTCAAAGTCCCTAACGAAAATTTTAATTTTATTTACAAAAACTGGCAGTTAAATCCTCATATATTTTTTTTGGCCTACCAGTAAGCAAGGTTTTTGCTGGGAAATATTAGTTAAAGAATATAATTTCAGTTCTTTAGAGACTAATTCCAAGTGAAATCAAGAAAGATGTAGGTGTGATGCATGCTTTTCAATTTTAATTAAAAAGAATTAATATTTTATTGTATAACTTCTGACTAGTAGCCACCAGAAGAAAACATTTTTTTTTACCAATTTTAGTCTTTTTTAAAATTGCTCTAGCTTTTTAAGCAGAAAAAATATTGAAAAGATTTTCGCTTTATTTTATAGGGCAGTGCTGAGCATTTCATATTGCTAAGCAAACCTGAACTAGAATAATTAAGTGACCGAAAAACGGCCACCTGAAAATCATAGTTTTTTCTCGTTATAAGACATATTTTTTTGAGTAAAGAAGGATTTCTGGTTCTGCGGAAAAAGGTGAGAAACTATATTTTTTTGAAAAATTCATAGTTTTGAGATTGAAAAAAAAAAACCATGTGGGTATAACAACAACAATCTGATGTTTTTAAAAATATAGCCATGTATTTCCTTATTATGCCCACTAATTGGCGTTTTATTATTTTCACTCCTTTACGAAATATGATTTTTTTTAATGTGCAATTTTAAAAATATGGGTCGATGTGCATGTCTAAAAGGTACCTTCAGACATTAATTTACAAAAAACTTTATCGAATTTACAATTTATGGTGGGCGTATGTACACCTTTTCGAAATCGATTTTCTTTTTGAGACTTGTTGGAACTTTCTTAGGAATTATAGTTTTCTGTACTTGCTGAGAACTAAATATCAATAATGAGCAACATTTTATAGCAATAAGAAAAAAATCAATATGCACAAAACACCACGTAGCACAATTTTTCGACTTCTTTTGCCATAAGTGTTTCATAAAAATTTAATTATTAAAATCTGAATACA
The DNA here is from genome assembly GCA_956483635.1 of Panzeria rudis. NCBI lineage: Eukaryota > Metazoa > Arthropoda > Insecta > Diptera > Tachinidae > Panzeria > Panzeria rudis. The sequence continues at coordinate 42,923,045 of OY101449.1, read as the reverse complement.
ATGTTGAAAACTACACATAATTTTGGTAATTTTGATATGCGATATGTCGACCTTTCTTTGTCAAACGAGTTGAAGTAATGGACTTGTAGCAAAAATTCGTACTGATCTGAAGACCAACGGATGAAAATTAAGATTTGGATGTGTTCACTAAATATGTTGCAACTGTCTCATATTCTGTTCGATGTAACCAATTTTACGCCCACAATATTGGAACATAATTTCCTTTAACATGTGGGTCTAAAAATAAATAAGACCTGTCTGTAACTCAGTGATCAACACATTTTGAATATGGGTTGAAAGAGGAAAAACATATCAATGCAGCAGTGCAAAATTTTCGTAATTCAAATATGCAGTTCTCAAGATTTTTGGATATAGCTTTATAAACTGCAAAAAACACGCTTTTCGCGAATATTTCGAAAACGCTTCTTGACAAAAATAAATGAATAACATATTCGTGTTCAGCGACCCAAAATTAGCTTAGAGAAACATCTCATTTTTGAGGTGATGGCAAAAAGTTGAAAATTTGCGAACCAGTGTAATTTGTTGAAAAAAAAATTTTTAACAATTTTTTGTTAGATTTCAAAATTATTTTAATTAAAATTACCCAGTAAAAAAGTTGCTTCCAATAAAGCAGGTTTCTACAATTATGGAATAAAAGTAGCGCTGACAAACCTGCTGATATCGCTGCTGTACTACATTTTTGCTCACAAAAGCGCTTTTGAAGCGCTGAAAATCATCAACATTTTCAGCACTAGAGCTGAAAATATATGAAAAAAATGGTTCGATGTGGATTGGCGTCGTTGACGCCATTTTGAATTTTTCTTATTTCGTTTCTTTATTTATTTTTCTTAATTTTATACTTTTGCTCAATGTTTGTTATTCTAACTTCAACTAGTATTGAACTAAGAACCTTCAGGTTTGAAGTCCAACGTACTAATCACTCGACCAAAAACACTGTTGCAAAACGGCACCAAGAAACTCAAATAAACTTACTCTTCAATCTCGCTTAAAAACTTGCTTTCGATCAGCACTATAAAATCAGCTTTTTGTATAGCTTGTGTACGACGATTTGATTAAGTAAAAAGCAAATGCTTTACTCGCTTCAAAACCTGCATTGTTGTGACGCTATGAAACAGCTTCTGAGCAAGCTCATATTTTAAAGCGAATTATAAAGCGATTTATTTCTTTAGTGCTTCGAAAAACATAAAAATTGTTTACTGGGTATTGTTATATTAGCAATGTGAATTTTTGAATTTCAGAACAAATTTTGATTATCATAATTGGTATATTAACAATATTTTTATTAGGGATGTAACCGATACCGATATATCGGCGATATTTGAGATTTTCGATACATAGGTATCGGCGATACTTCACTGTAGATGCGACGATACATTTTAGATTTTTTCAGATTTTTTTAACAAATAATTTATTTGTTGTTAATTTTAACATGAATGAAATTCAATTCGCTGTTTTTTAAACCTCATTAATATCAATTTTAAATATTAATAATTTTTTTCGCTGCTATTTTGTAAAAACATAATTTATTGTCAACTAGTTTTACCATGCGTTGCAATTTAAATTTAATACGTTGTTTTTTAAATCTTATTCACAGCAAAAAAGATACTCCAAAGAAGTCATGAAAGTGTAGAATTTTCGATCCAGAAACAGTGCAAAGTTGGATCATTTCTAATTACTTTTATATATGATTGTAGCATGAAGTTCTCTTTTTCGATTATGAATCACCGAATTGGGAGCGATGTTAGAAAAAATTTATTTTTCAGCGTTCTATAATGATTTTTCCTCAAGGAAAAAGGATGAAAAATTACCCATTTTTACAACTTGTTTCTTTTTATAAGAATTTGAATGCAAAATTGTGTTTTCATATAAATTTAGGTAAATAAATATAAACTTTTAGAAGAATTTTAACAATAAAGCTATTAGTTATTTAGAAGAATATTAGTTGATAAATGTCCTTTAAAAATTAATTTTTTTAAAAAGCATCACGAGTATTTCTTAAAATTATAATCATATAAATTTTTGTATGACTTACATAACATTTTACTTGCTTTTTTCTAATTATCTACATATTTTTAACACATATTTTTAACCATTTTTTATACTGGGTTAATATCCAATTTATATAATGACACTCTCTTACATTGTAATTTTGTATAACAAAAAAAAAATAACTTGGTTGAGTTTTGTTAAGTTAAACTTGAACTCAATTCAATATGGGTATGGGTATCGGAATAGGTATCGCCGATATTTCTTTTTGAGTATGGGTATCGTTATCGTATCGGCAAAAAGGAGTATCGTTACTCCCTATATTTTATACACAACCACAACCCTCGAAACGACTTTGCTTTTCTGCGAAAAACACTAAGGCCCTAATTGTGTAAATCACGTCATCCAAATGAAATTTATGTAGAGAACAAAAACAAAATTTCAAATATTTTATAAATTTGTTTTATTTTTCATACAAGTTTTAAAATTTTTGACCGGCAAAGCAACACTTGAATTTCTATGCGTTTGTTTGGTAAAGAATTTGTATGAAAACCAAAAAAATTTTTTTTTTAATTTTCAAATTTGTTTTTGCGTGAATACAAATTTTACTTCGGTGATGTCCTTTACACAATTAGGGCCTAAATATCTGGACTAATAGAATAGCGTTCTTAAGGTGGAGGTACATAACACGCGTTAACGCGTCAACTCGTTTAGTGCGCTTACAACTTTAGACGTTTTAAAACCGGTAAGTTACACATCACGCGTTAGACATTTTTTGCATTCAGCTGATGGAATGTTTAATGCTCTGCTGATCATATTCCAAGCTTCAGCTCTTTTGTCTCTTTTTTTACACGCAACTATTCCTTTTGCGTATAAAACCTAACATTTTTTATTACCTCAATTAATTTTTCTTCCATTGTTTAATATTTTTACTTTTTTATTAACAGAACAAAAATAAGAAAGTCAGCCAGGGATGGCAAATAAGACTTTAAAATTGTACGAATAATGACTAAAATTGTACTTTTTTATACATACATAATTGTACAAAAACAGAATATTCGCCTTAGAACAAGTCAAGAATACAAACGCTGTTAAAAATCAAAATAAAAATATGGGGTAATAGCCCTATTTAAATAAACAATTTTTGGGAAATTTTTTCGGCGCTCTTTTGGTTCCGGAGCTACGGGATTCAAAACTTTCATTTTGAACTGTCCATAGCTCCTACAATTTTGCAAAGATATAAACGATATGTATATTATTTTAAAGTGATCTAAAATACCTTTCTACTGGTACGAGTATATACATATTTGATATCCGCTAACCCGTTCTGAACCGAATACATTTTTACACATTTTGAAGCCGACTTTTTACATAAACACACAGTTATCTCAAAAAAAGATTGATGTAGTGTTACTTACGCATGTATATAGTTTAACAGAGAACCTTCCAATCTTTCATTTGATGTATACTTTAAGTCTGTCACTTTTGAAATAGGGAAGTTATGCAACTTTAAAAATTAGTTTTTAGAAATACATAGTTTTTTTTAAGTAATCTGCACAGCCGGCATTGGCCGCGTGCAAAGATACAACAAATTAAGTTTAGCTACCGCACTCCAAAAAAAATTAATTCAGTAAAGTGCGACTTTAGCTCGCACACGAAAAGCTTTTTTTGTTTTATTTTTTTTGTTGCAATTTTTCGTTATTTTTTTTTTGCAATTTTTCGCTTTTTTTGCAATTTTTCGTTTTTTACCATTATTTTTTTTTTTTTTTGCCGATTTTTTAGTTTTGGCGCTTTTTTGGCTTTGGCGTTTTTTTGTTTTAACTCTTTTTGACGATATTTTTAGTTTTAGCGATTTACTTTAGTTTTGGATCTTTGTATGGAAGGAAGTCGGGTTTTCCCGAATTTATTTATTGAGCATTCAAAATGAGATTCATCAACCATGTTTTTCGTAAAGACCCCATTTTATATTCAATTCCGATGCAATCAATTACTTTTTCAAGTGTGACGTCCCTTATACTATGATGACCTAATATAGAGTATACATACATACAAGAAAAGCAATAAAAATAATCTCGGAGTGGGTTAATGCCAGCATTAAAAGTATGTCTTCACTGTCAGACAACATTTTGCTGACATTGAAAAAAAGGGGCAGAGACGCCAAGTATGAGAATGTTAGAGTTTGCTACACTGTAAAATTTCACATTGCCATGGCAAAAGCAAAAACTTTCAAGCACACAGAAAAAATTATTAAAGAAAAATTTTCAAACAACAGTTTGTCTAAAAGTAAATTTAATTTTCAGTAAATGTTCTGTCCATAATCTATGAATTGTTTGTTTGACTTTTATTTAGAACGCAAACACCAAAAACAACTATAAAAACTGTGCTGTAAAAAACCACCCCGGTCACAACATAAAAATAACAACAACAAGCATAGCAAGAGGAATGCAATTGTACACAAATAACAGCAACAACAAGCATAGCAAGAGGAATGCAATTGTACCAAGTTTATTTACAAAAGATTTTTGAGTGAATCGATTAGTTATTGTCGTTGCGTTAATTCTCATTAATTTTTTTAAAGCATTTAGATAAACATTCGGACTAGAACACATTTAACAAAGTGAAATCTCATAAATGCTTATGGATAATGATTATGACACAGACAAAATATTTGTTTGATTAAGTATATTATTTTGCTTAATAATTGTTAGCATTTTTAGACTAATTGTTTATTAAATTCAGACAGAAATAATGTTTAATATTTTTCAGAAAATCCAGTAAATATTATTGTTTAATTTAGTAAATTGTTTTGTCTAGAATTTGTAAATATTTTTAGACAAATTGTTTTATAGATTTAAACAATTTGTTCACTGAAAAAAAATCACGTTTTTTTCAATGAAATTGTTGACGTATTTTTGTCTATATTTACAAATTCGTTTGTAGGTCCGTTCATAGACAAAATATTTACTATTTCGACCCTTACAAAAGTCAAGAAATTGGTCTTTGTACTTTTTAATTGCCACATGCTTTGAAAAATTATTTCTCAATAAAAAATGATTTAATTGTAAAAATTAAATTGAACGAACTTAAGCCTGAATAATAAATTTCTTTGGATATTTACTATTTCATTGAATTCCTTTACAGAAAATGATATTTAGTTTTTTCTGTGCAGGGTTAACAAAATCTGTAAAATGAAAACAGGAGCAAGAGAATCGCATTGCTCATTAATTTTTACTTCATGATTAGTCTGTAAAGATTTTTGTCATATTATACGAGATAAGAAAACTCTTCTTAAACACTTTAAAGCAGTGGTGGCCATTCTCTCAATTTCCTATACTCGCAAGTATAGTCTGTTTTTTACCATCAACACACGTACACAGTGTGTGAGACACACAGCCTAACTACCCTATAAGCAAATCTGTAGTCGACTACAAAAATAATCAACTTAAAGTTAACTTTTTTAGACTAACTAAAAGCTAACTACAATGTAATTCAGAACTGACACAAAATCAATTCTTAAGTTGAGTGCATAATGGGATTTGGTGAGAGCTAACAATTTTACTCTCTCAGGTACTTTGAAACTCATTTCGAGTCTATATTAACTTATTGCTGTCATTATTTTAAATGGTACCTTAGCTGGGTGGTCAGCAAGTTGACTACAAAACGTGTGATACATAGTTCGAACCCCGCATCATCTTTTTGCACACTAACTACCATTTGACTTAACTTTAAGTTAGTTGGAAAGTAATGCAGAGTCGGACAATTGACTACCGCCTAGGACATCGCAATGTTAAAATAGTCAGTTGACTCCATTAAAAGTAATTCAGTCATCAACCACCATTAGTTGATAAATATTTAGCTTAAAGTGCGTTAAAAGTTAACTGAGCTGCTTATAGGGTATTTAGCCGCAAAGCAAACACTCAAACAAAGCATTAGATAATGTATGTATGGCCACCACTGTTATAAAGCAGTGGTGGCCATACATACACTACGTCTGTGGATGACAAAAAAACAGCCTATACTCGCGAGTATAGGAAGTTAAGAGAATGGCCACCACTGCTTCATAGCATTAGCCAATACGAGTGTATGTGAGAGATTCATGTTTTTTCTAAACGTTTAAGAAAAATGTTATAAAAAATTATAGTAATATATTTTTTGTTTTCTGCTCTTGGTCTTTTATTATCTGCATATTGTTGCAAATGCAGTATGATTTTTAACATAATTTGTTTTATATATTTAAATAAAAGTACTTTTAGTAGTTGGAGAAAATATAATAATAAAATAAAACAAATTTTATGGTCTACTGCAGTATGTTGGTAAATCATAAGACAATAATTCACAATATGACTGGTTTAACCACAGATTTGGTAGTTTTTGTTGCAAGTAAAGTGGAGTTTTAAGCGTAGCTAATAGTTGTGTCGTATGTGTGTGGCAGCAATTGCATTTATGTACATATATTGTTTTAAACAAAGTTTATAAAAAAGTTTAAGCACGTATTACAAATTAGAAAATTGATTTAACAAAATTTTAAATGAACTGTTAAAAAACAAAGAATTAATTTTTCAACTTTAAAAATGCTTATAGACTATTTGATTTGTATATACATATTAATGAATTTACGAATATTCGTATTCGAATCGGCGAATATTCGCCTCTTTCACGAATATTTCACGAATATTTTGTGAATACGTTCCAAAAAATAATACACAAGAAATACTGAAAATTAAACAAAAAATATGAATTTTTACTAAAAAAATTTTGTCTATTACGCAAAACGATGATCTTCTTTTAGTAAAGAAAAAAGAAACAAAATACATTTCACAACGACATGGTATTTAAAAAGTAAAGTCCGGTTAAATTAATTTATTAAACATGTTAAAGTAATACTCAAAGCTCAGTAGAGGCATGTTGAACTTCAAAAATAAAAGTTTTGAAGTCTTTTTTCCATCGAGCCTATTGTGCGGTGTGTAAATAAGCTCCGTACCACTAAACATTCGCTCGCTGGGAACACTCGCCGCTGGTGTCACAAAATATTGCCAGGGTATAAGTAAAAGAAGCTCGTATTTTCCCTTACTAACTTTCCACCAAAAATTTAAAAAAAAAATGGAATTTAGGTGCTAAGTTAATAATTACAAATTCCGTCATCGGAATATCATAATAATGTTAAATACCTATAGTATTGTGACAGTTTTTCTCAATTTATTCACGCAAAGGGTAGATTTTTTTCAATTAAATTTGAAATATTAAGTGGTACTAACTATTTAGATTGAATATTCGTATTCGAATTCGGCGAATATTGTTTCAGATATTCGTATTCGTACTCGCGAATATTAAAAATTGATATTCGTAACATTACTAATACATATGTACATGGTTTTTATAAAAAAAATGCAAATCGAGTTGGTTAATTTTAAAATAGTGCTTTGAAGTTTTAAAATGACTTAATTCGAAGTACGGGATATAATTGAGAAATAATATATTAATCGAAACACCATTTGAAAGAAGGCCATAAAGACAAAAATTATGACATACTTGATAATACTTAATTTTCTGCGTTGTCTGCTTTCGACCGGGCTTATGGATTTTCTTCTCTAAGTATGTCGAATAGTGGCTTCGGAGAGTAAATATTTTTTGCGCAGCTGAATTCCGGCCGGGTTAATGAGTTTTTTCTTGTGTCTGGCATAAGAATTTTCTTCATTAGAATCTAAATTCAAGCTGCACCGAATTACTAAATTATTGCATTACTAAATTTATAAATTCAAATATTTTTTTACACAGAAAAAAATAAGTTTCGTTTTTGATAACAAAAATCCCGGTATTTAATAATTTTTTTTTCAAATTTCCTGTGATAAAGAATTCCCCTATATTGATAACAAAATTATTTCAAAATAAAAATATATATATAAATTTAAAAAATGTTGACATGGCTGGAATACGAACCCGGGCTTTCCGGACGTAAAGCATACACTCTATAGCTGAGCCATATCCCATTTATTTTTTTATGGGATACAGCTTGTTTTAAGTACTTATGTATAAAAAGAAAAGAAATAACCGGCATGGAAAAGAAATACTTACAACGAAATATTTTATTATGTTAAAGATAAATGTTATTTAAATTCATATTTTTTTTAATAACATGGTTTTATTGAATATAATTCTTGTCTATTTTTTCTGTGTACGGTAATGAGACCTACCACAAAATTCGTAAAATTTAAAACTAAAATTCGTAAATATTTAATAAGAAAAAATATTAAATATTTTTTTATTAAAATTTTGTATTGGAATATTTCAAAATCAAACAAAAAAATAATAAAATTTAAAAACAAATTCAAAGACATGTGTGTTAAAATAAAAACCTATCATAATTTTTTCTGTGTGGTCAGAAAATCTTTACTCATCGAAACCAGAGGCCGGTTTACCAAACAGTCCTTGCTCAGCGAACACATTTTTCAACATACCCTCGGGAGAAAATACGTTATGTATACTAAACAATCTTTAAGCTGAATAATTGTTTTTCGAAAGAAATAAATTCATAATTCTACATTGCACATACAGTACCGAGCATAAAAAATCCAACGCTGAGTTGTCTTCATAGGTGCCAAATAATTTAAGGCTAAAATCGTAAAATCTTGGGGGGAAATCGTAAAATTCGTCAGAATGCTTTATCAAAATCGTCTTAATCAATTTTTCAAACAAAATAATTCTTAGAATTTATTAATTTTATTTGAGATATTCTCAGAAATTCCACACACTTGCGACGAACAAAAGTTCGTTCCACAAATCGCTGAGAAAAATTGGCTGGACAATCTAGCTGGACAAAATTAATATCTCGGTAAGTAATTGAGCTAGAACGCATTACTGGACTAACGTGCAACGTTTGTAAACATTTTTGGAGAACTTGGACAACTACCACCCCCACTGCCCATACTAGTACAAAATTTTTTGTTGAATATGATCAAGTTGATATTACATTATATAATGAAACCGCTAAAACCAATAAATATATGTATTAAATTTTATGCTGGCTTTCTTCAGGGGTAATAAATACGACTTTTTCAAAACATATGAAATAAAAGTGTATTGAATACACTAATTTTTATATGTTAATTATCAACAACAAGTTTACACCGTTGCATTCAATACAATATTACTCGATAAAAAGATACAAGAAGTTTTGTGAATTAAGCAATACTATTGTGAACAATGACAATGGGTGATATTTACAATAGCACTATTCTTAATCGAATGTGCGTCATAATACCAAATGAAAATTCGTTCGATCAGCTTTTTCGCTCACAGTCGCAGATCGAATATTGCTCATAATAGGCACCAATAAAAAATCGTTTTGTAGCTGTCAAAAACATCTCTTCACATTAAAGGCAAAATAAAAAGATTATAGTATTCGTTGACAATGTCACCAAAAAGTCACTAAACTTGTCGACAAAAGTGGTGACTTGGAGACACTTGGCTTCCTTCATAAAATTTTTCTTTTTTCATTTTATATCTGTATATTTGATTAAGTATTTAAAAGAAATAAATTAGTAAAAGCAAACAAACTTTTGTTTTTTTTATTCATTTTTTTCCAAAGAAAAGAAATAGAAAGTGGAAAACAGAACAAAAACTTTATTAGCTGAAGACTGCTTATTGTCAACAAATTATTAGCGAATTTGAATATAGAAACAATTGTCAACAAAGAGAAAAAAGTTGCAAATTTCTTTTAGCTAATCAGCCGGTTTTCTTCATTCTTTCTTTTTACTTCAACTTGTTCTTGAATCCTGCAGCATTGTACAAAAAACAAGTTGTAAATCAAAATGTTTCCGTTTAATTTTTTTTCTCTTTTGGTTAAAAAATTTGCTTATTTCTCAATTTCTCTTATGTTCTTTTTTATTACAGGAATTGTCCTGGATGCTTTGTAGATTGTCTTGTAATCAAACATCGTAATGCTGCCACATCTATTGTTGCTTTATTTGAAGCAGTTTTTTAAATTGGGTATTAACTACCTAACTAGTTAAAATAACAAAAATACAAAATTCATAAAGTTACGAAATAATTACAATTCAAAATGACGTTAGCGCATTTGAAACACGTCCATCCATCATCCTTTCCAATCCATCCATATTGAAACATTGTTTTCATATATTTTCAGTTTTAGTACTGAAAATGGTGATGAATTTCAGCGCTTCAAAAAGCGCTTTTTGTACGAGAAATGTAGTAGGTACTCGAAAACGGGAACTCGCCATACAACAACCAGCAGCCATATCTGCAGTTTTGTAAGCGCTAATTTTACTATATAATAGTTGAGACTTGGGGTCTAATCACCGCATACGATATCGTGCAAAATTGATCGACATTTTTTATTTTGGCATCATGGCAATAGATATCGAATGAAAAGTATCGTCATTTCAGATTATATCATTAGACATCGAATAGTCCATTCGATAGGTAAGAGCCTATCGTATACACAATAATTTAATATTTAAAGAAAAAAATATCTAAGAATTTCTAGTTTGCAAGTTTATTTGTATAAAAAAGGGACAAAATATAAAATTTTAATTAATATAGGCTATGTAAAATGAAATTAATAATAAATCAAATAAACTGAACAAACAAACATTGACATACACTAGTACTTGTAATTATCAATGATAATTCATACTAGAATAGAGAAATAATAAAAGAAGCTTAACAGAAGACAAAGAAAAAACTGAATATTAAATGGAATACAGCTCTAAGAGTGACAGTATGAATTGATTAAAAGTAGACCATATTCAACTCTTGACTGCAAACCCCCGACTTTGGTGGAGTGGTCTATGCGGGAAAAGAACTCTGAAACAATGAGCGAGAGCTACCGAAACGTCAGTTCAACCCTCCTTGTAGTCAAAATTTTCTTTGTCTACATGCTTCACATTTATCTCTAAATAAAAATATAATTTAATTAACAAATTAAATTACAACCAAACTCAAGCCAAAATAATTAAAATTTCTTTGGATATAAACCCATACAGTTCGACTAAATTCATAAATTAATAATAAATATTATTTCTACAATAAAATGCAAAAGGAGCTAATTGCAGAATTTATAGCCCAGCATCCAAAGTTGACCAAATGTTTTTTTTTTTTGTTTTTTCCTAAAGCTATTAGCAATTAAAATTTGATTTTAAGCGCTTAACAAATGCACCTAAAAATGAAAAATATGCGCAAAAATGTGCATTTACCTACGAACAAAGTACCAAAAATAAAATAATGTGATTTTTTTTTTAATTTTGTATTATTATAAGAGAAAAAGCACAAAACAAACACAATTGGGTCAATTATTTAATGCAACCGAACTTTAATTGCGTTGACAGTCGGCAACTGAAAATTAACGGTTGCCAGAAAGGTAATAAATAGCAAATGAAATCGACAGCAACTGGCAACCCAACTGAGGCGAGGTTGCCATCCATAATCGGCTTATTAATTTTTTTAAACATTTAGGCCCAAATTCACAGTCATTAGTTAATTATTAGTAAACTAAAATGATAACTATTGTTTAACTAAAACTTCATATTTACAGTGTATTGTTTAACTAAAATTTTTAATATGGGTAAAGAATAGTAACCCTATCAAATATAAATAAGCAAGCAAAAATAAAGAAATAAAGAATATTACACATCTTACGGCGGCAATTTAAAAATTTTTAAGCACACAAAGCTAATGGAGCAAATGTTTTTTGTCGCTCCTAAAAGTATGCTATATGACCGAAATAATTTCCAAAACATGGTGCAATAAGTATGCAGGTTCAATAAAGACAACAAAAAACTAGATAATGCTTGTCAAAAAAATACACGTGTTAGACGTTACTTATGTACAAAACTACCAGAACAAAATATAATCAGTTGACGTTATGCTGCCACCCGTATACTTATTGCACCATGTTCCAAGGCATCTAACTAATTGTTAACCAATGGCTTTTGACGGTTTAACTAATGGTAAACAAAGAAGTGTTAATAAAATATCATTGGCTTAACTATTTTCATTAGCTAACTAATGACTGTGAATTTTTGCCTTAGAGATATGGATTACGAAAATTTTATAACTCAAAAAATATGCCTCTATTGCCAATATATGCACTTACCAGCAAAATATGCAACTACAAATCGATGCCAAACTACTTAAAATTTAATGATTCGCATAGATAATTAGTCAATAAATCTTTATCTAACACAACAAAAAACATGCATTTGCACGAAAGTAAGAACCCTGGTTATTAGCAAATATTAGATTGAATGCTTCCTTTATTAGTCTAAACCTTATTTAATATTTAAAAACAAAGCATAATGTTTAAAAATGTACGGCCATAGCGGCAAAAACAAATCGTCACTTGAATATCTTATTTCCTTCATATGCATATCACACAATAGTATTCCTTGTTTAATAAAGACAAAAATGAAGGATTCATGTTTAAGATACTTTACTTTTATTTAAAAACTATTTTTTCGCAAACAATTTCTGTTTAACATGCTCGCTTTCTGTCATTTGTTTACATTTGGAGAACATATGTTCGCAAATCTATTACAATTTGCTAGAAAATTACGACACGATTCATATCGTACGCGGTGATTTGCTTTACTCGACACGTATCGAAATATTATTCGATACGATAGTGTAATAAATATCGAATGCGGTGATTAGAGCCCTGCTTTTTTTGAAGCATATTATTAAAATTTTATATTATTAAATATTTTTAAATATTTGCATTTTTTTGTAATTGATTCCTTTTTTAATTTCAAAGCGCGTCAAAAAAAAATATATAGCCGAAGTGAAAAAATTGGGAATAAAATAAAAATTTCAAATTTTTTTGCAAATTAAGTTATGAATTTAGTCGAACTGTATTCGTTTTATCCAAAGTTATGCTTGGCTTAAGTTCGTTTTCAATTTAATCTTTCGATTAAATTATTTTTTATTTTAGAAAGAATTTCTAAAGCCTGTAATAATTGAACATTCAAAGAAAAATTTGGCTGTACGGAAAGTTGAACTGACATCAGATGTTTGGAGACCACCACAGTCTTCTCATCAGAGCTCTTTTAGCCTAGACATCATTGACAGCGAAGGCAGCAACAACCAACGAGCAAAAATCTTATTTTCTTTACTTTAACGAATTAACAGTTGAGTCGCCATCTCGTGACTATTCTCAACTACTTTGTTTTTTTTTTTAAGTTCGGAACTTCACTAAGTGTTTTCTTATCATGCGAGAAATATCATCGATATTTTCAATGCTGTGACTTTTTTTTATATGTTTTTTCGATAAATTTGAACAATATCTAACTGCTTTTAGAGTTTTAACAATTAAGGCCCAAATTCACAGTCATTAGTTAGCTAATGACAATAGTTTAGCCAATGATATTTTATTCACACTTCTTTGTTTACCATTAGTTAAACCGTCAAACGCCATTGGTTAACAATTAGTTAGATGCTTTGGAACATGGTGCAATAAGTATACAGGTGGCAGCATAACGTCAGCTGATTATATTTTGTTCTGGTAGTTTTGTACATAAATAACGTCTAGCACGTGCATTTTTTGACAAGCATTATCTAGTTTTTTGTTGTATTTGTTGAACCTGCATACTTATTGCACCATGTTTTGGAAATTATTACGTGCATATAGCATACTTTTAGGAGCGACAAAACACATTTGCTCCATTAGCTTTGTGTGCTTAAAAATGTTTAAATTGCCGCTGTAAGATGTGTAATATTCTTTATTTCTTTATTTTTGCTTGTTTATTTATATTTGATAGGGTTACCATTCTTTACCCATATTAAAAATTTTAGTTAAACAATACACTGTAAATATGAAGTTTTAGTTAAACAATAGTTATCATTTTAGTTTACTAATAATTAACTAATGACTGTAAATTTGGGCCTAAGTTATTAATATTCAATTATGATATACTTTACAGCTTTTTGCAAATATTACCACGGAAGATTATTGAATGTTTGTATGTAGTATATGTACATATATGTATATGCGGAAAGCCTAACTCCTTCTCTATTCAACAACGTTTAAAAATTAGAGTTAGAATTAAGGCCGAGACACATAGAATCCGTCATACGTTATACGTCGCCTTTTTCAACTGACAGCTAAGTTGAAATACATGTTTTCTTATGAACTTGATCACATACAGTACTTCTCCGTCAACGCAAAGTACAAAGTTGGCCAACTTTTAACGTTTAACGTACGTTGAGTACTTTGACAACAATTGTTTGATTTGTTCTTTGTTGTGGGTTTGTTTTTCGCTCAAAAATAAAATAATTTAAATTAAAATTTATTCGATTGTATAAAGTTTTGGTGCTTTGTTATAAAAAAATAAAGAAATTAAGAATTAAGAAATAAGAATTAAAATAAAGAATTAAAGAAATTAAAATTAATAAATAAATAACAGCTGATTTTCTCTCCGTTAACAAAGTACTCATTGTGCCAACATTATCCGTCATTCCGTTAACGTCAGTTGAAAAAGGCAACGGATGACGTATGACGGATTCTATGTACCCCGGCCTTTAGGTTTAGAAATAACGCAGTGAAAATACTTTTGTCCATGAAAATCCAAAAAATCGTTTTCTATCGATAAGTTCTTAAAATGGCAAAATTATCTACTCAACTAAACCTACAAAGCTTACTAAATAGTTCTTCAAGTAAATTTTCATTGTAACAGTATGTTTATTTTTGATTTAAAAAGTAAGCTGTTAGGGTCCTTGATATAAGGGATGGACAAAAAATACCGATATTTCGATATTTTGTCAAAAATATATCGACATATATCGTCGATATTTTCATTTGCAATAATCGATATAACTATCAATACTATTTTAAAAAATATCGAAGTTATTAAATTTGATACTTTTGTACCTTTGGTTTCGTTTTTCGCACAGTTTTAAATAAAATTCGCACAGTCTTCATAAAATATAACACTACCAACAAAATATTTTGTTTTATTTATTATTTTTTGTTTCTTTGAGTATAATTTTGCTGATGTACGTTAGTGAAATTATAAGGATGTTGGAAATCAACTCTTTTGAGGTTAATTATTTCTTTATAAGAAAAATTACTTCTCGCGTTTAATTTTTAAGATATTTTAGGACTATGTATGTATGATTAATCATGATTGAAAGATATTGATATATATCGATATAACGAAATTTTTTATTCGATATGTATCGATGCCGATCCATATTAAAAAATATAATATCGATATACATCGATATATTTTTTCACTGGCATCTAAAGGCTTGGAGTTTGTGTTTTTATTCTGCTTAATATATAATAATTGCACAGAAAAAAGTTTGAGCATAAATAGTATGAAAAAGTTCATAATCTATTGTTCATATGCTTTAGTAATTTTTAAATAAAATACAGGAATTTTTTCATGCCCAGTGTAAATTTAGCTCTCAATGAATAAATTTATGAAATCAAAGTTGCTTTGAAAAATGTTTGAAACTTTATTCAAAAATATTTTTTTTATTTATATAAAGTAAAAATACAATACATTTACAATAGCCTGTTCGGCAGAAAGGAAAGAGTTGTCCCTAGTAGAGTTGAGCATAATCGTTCTTGTTAGTGACTATTCATTTTTGTTCAGAACAAAAATATGAACAAGTTCGTTCTTTTTGTTCAGCTGGTCACTTTATTTGTGTACTTAATGATTGAACAGCTTTTCAAACATAGTGGGAGATATTATTACATTTTAAACAATTTGATTTAAAAAAGATAATTTAAAGCAAATATATTAATGCAAATAATTTTATTTAGTAACTATGATATATTATGTGAAATATTAATGTATATAGAAAGAAATTTAGTGTTTGTCTAATTAAAGTAAAAGAATAAAGTGAACAAAAAAGAACAAAAAGCCTGAACAAGTACATCTCGTTCATACCATTAAATTATTCAATTGAACAATTTCGTTCATGAATAGCACAACTCTAGTGCCTAGTAGAAAGTGCTATACAAGTTCAATACTGAATTTTTTAAATATTTTTAAAATGAAATATGAAAAAATTTATGTAAAAGTTCCTAAATTGAGGGAAAAAAAATTTGGGGAAATAATTTAATGTTCGATTCATACCATTTTTCAAAAAATTCCTTGGATATAGTAATTTTTTTGTACATAATTTTAATTGGGGAGGCTATAGGAGGAGTGATGCGAATATATAGCCTATCCTACTCAAATAGCAACCTCACCAATATATGCAACTGCCAAGAACACACCGTAAGAACAGACATCTCGACGCAGAGTCAATTACTAGCTGAAGTAGTGTATGCAAGCAAAACGCTAAAAAATAATTAAGCGCCAGGTACAGACAACATTTCACCAGAAATGCTGATGGCTGATCCCCAAGTAAGTTCGCAATTACTCCTGCCCCTTATATACGAGTAGAAGTTTTGGCAAACTGAATGCCTGGATCAAGAACTTAAAGAAGGTATTATCGTTAAAATTTCCAAGAAAGTTAACTTGTCCGAGTGTGAAAGCTGGAGGGAAATCACTCTCCTAAGCATGGTGAATAAAATAATAGCGCATATAACTCATCGTCTCTCGAGTGCATTGGAGCCTGAGCTTAGGCCGCAACAAGCTGGTTTTCGCCCACATAAATCGTGTGTTGATCACGTGAACAGCCTCAGAATCATAATGGAACAGTCTGTAGAATGGAGATCTCCCCTACTACTATTCATAGATATAAGAAGGCTTTCGACACTCTGAGCCACAAATCTATCTGGAATGCCCTGACATTTAAAGGCCCACCACCAAATATCATCTCTCTCATCCAAGGTCTATACAAAGGAGCCACATGTAAAGTTCTGCATGAAAACCAACTAGGCGACCAAATCAATGTGGCCGTCGGCATGCGCCAAGGATGTGTAATGTCACCACTCATGTTTAATATAGAGATAACGTGGGGTTTATTAGGCCAACTGGCTGACTTAGAATATGCCGATGACATATGTTTCCTAACCCACAAGCACACTGACATGCCAGCAAAAATCGCTGAACTTGATTCAACAGCGTTGAGAGCTTGTCTTAAAATTAACATTGGGAACACCAAGTCAATGTGGCTGAATGCAAGCTACAACCAAGCACTCATTATTAACGGGTCACCAATCGAAGATGTGAATAGATTCTGTTACTTAGGAAGTATTATCGATAGCAAAGGAGGATATTGCGCATCGCATAAACAACGCTAAGCGAATTAATGGAGTCTTGAGCACCGCCTGGGACTCCACATATAAATCAAGGAAAACTAAATTAAAAATCTTTATCAGTAACTTTAAGGCTGAGTCCACACGGGCATTTTTAAAACGCGGCGTTTCTGCTATTTATATTAAATTTGAATGTTCTCAATTTTTTAAAACTTCAAATTTCATATAAAAAGCAGAAACGCCCGTGTGGTCTCAGCCTAAAACAGCCCAACTATATGGATGTGAAACATGGAACACATGTTCCCGTGAACTGAACGCGCTTCAAGCCTTCAACAACAGATGCCTGAGGGGAATTATCCAGATATTCTGGCCATCAACAATCTCTAACAACAATATGTGGCTTATGACAGGACAATCTCCCATAGTATCAGAAATCCTAAGACACAAGTGGAACTGGGTTGGTAACACTCTGCGAAAGCCACAGGAAGATCTAACACGAGCCGCACTTGCTTGGAACCCTCAAGGAAGCCGAAGAGGAGGAGGGCCAGCCCATACCTGGAGAAGGCAACTCGATATCGAAATGGCAATATTGTCGAAGATCTGGAACGAATTAAAATTATTAGCTCTGAATAGAATCGAAGGGAATTTATTGGTTATGGCCCTATGTTCTACTTTGGAATGACGGGAATAAATATTTATACATATACAGGGTGTTTTTTTTAGAGGTATAGAACTTCGAATTGAAATAAAACACAAGAAAATCGTTTCAATGTCCATCAATTTGGCTTTATTGGAAGGATAATTTTATGCCATTAATGTTTAAATATGATTTCGGGCATGTGGCCGCCGCGGCTGGCTCGAATAAAGCCAATTCTACAGGTCCAATTTTCAACCACTTTTTCGAGCATATGGGGCCGTATGTTGGCAATAACGCCACGAATGTTGGCTTCCAAGTCCCCTAACGTTTCTGGTTTGTTGGCGTAGACGAGCGACTTCACATATCCCCAAAGAAAATAATCCAATGGTGTCAAATCACACGATGAAAATGAGCCTCATCACTGAACAAAATTTTGCGATGAAAATCAGCATCGAGATCAATCTCATTTTCGGCCCATACACCAAAATCACGACGCATTGCATGGTCTCGCGGCTTTAATTCTTGCACAAGCTGGATCTTGTAAGGTCGCAAGCCAAGATCTTTGCGCAAAATCTTCCATAAAGTTGATGGACAAAGCTCCAATTGCTGTGCACGGTGGCGAATCGATTCATTCGGGTCCTCTTCATCACTTTGCTCTACAGCGGCAATTGTTTCTTCGGTGCGCACTGTTCGACGTCTCTGCGGATGCGTATTATCACATAGAGTAAACGTAGTGCGAAAACGATCCATGGTTAACCGAATTAATTGCTCTGATGGACGATTATGTCGACCATAAAATGGACGGAGCTTGCGGTAAACTTCGCGAACTGAACCATTATTTTCGAAATAAATTTGCACGATTTGCAAGCGTTGTTCTTTTGTCAACCTGTTCATGATGAAATGGCAAACCAAACTAAATATTAATCACTTGACAGCTGACAAAATGGCCGCCAGTTAAAAAAGTGATGCCAACTTAAAGTTCTATACCTCAATAAAAAACACCCAATATATACATAATTCAAAAAGATCTGGCATTATTATAATAATAAAATTATGTACATACTACCTATATATGTATACAATTTACTTCTACTTTTATTTTTTCTTGTTTTCCCCGCATATTTTTTATTCCTGCAAGATAGAAAATTATGAAATCGTGTGCAAGCTGCAAAGAATTGAATGAATTATTTGTTTTCGATTTTTTTTCTTATGCCCTCTAAATTTTAGTATCCTCTTTTGTTTGATTTTAAATTTGCTTTTGTGAAAAAATAAGAAAAGTACACAAAAAAATTCAGTAAAGTGAGACTTTGGCTCGCACACTAAGGGTTCCGTATGAATACACATATGTATATCCCTTATTGTTTTTGGACTATTTTTTATTTTGGGAATTATTTCGATTTTCTTTTTCGTATAATTTTATTTTGAAGTTTTTTCATTGTTTCGGCTATTTTTTTGTGCCTTTTTCATTTGTATGATTTTTTTAAGGCGATTTTTCGGTTTTTGTACTCTTTTTTGTTTTTTGCCGATTTTTTTAGTTTTGGCGAATTTTTGGTTTTGGGGTTTTTTTAGTTTTTGAGTTTTTTTGCTTCGGCGCTTTTTTCATTTCCGAGATTTTATCCATCCTTAGCGATTTGTTTCGTTTTTTGACGATGGTTTTAGTTATAGCGATTTTTACGTTTTAGTGCTTTTTGCAGTTTTCGCCGTTTTTTGGGTTATTTTTGCGATCTTTTTAGTTTTAGTGATTTTTTTTGTTTTATAGATTTTTTTTGTTTTGGAGCTTTTTTTCATTTTGGCGATTTTTCGTTTTGAAAGTTTTTGTTATTTAAAGTTTTTTTATTTTTAACGTTTTTTTTATTTCAAGAGTTTGCCCCTTACGGTTTCCAAAATACAGCAAATTGTCTAAATTACATAGTCAAAATTACTGATGGATGGAACACCCTTTAATTTATATTGTTTTAAATATCAGTGTTAATTTCTCTAGTCTATTCTACAGACTACACCAATTAACACTAACTTTGAAAATTTTAAGTGTCTATTTATAAGTGTCCGTATATTACACTAGTATTTCAAAATGTTTCGTTGCTGGTTTTAGAACACCCTTTAATTTTTAGCTGTCAGATATTTGTTGTTGTAGCGGTCAAAGTTTCACATATTCTGTAAAAATTCCAGGTCCGTAGCTCTTGCGGTTCCGGAGAAAACAGCTTGTGACAGACAGACAGACAGCGTAGCGAAAACAATAAGATTTCTTTACACTTTTGGTGTACGGAACCCTTAAAGAAGCAACGTGTTAATACGCTTGACTTGATTGCACCACCATTACAAACATTATAATTTACCCCAGTTCTAACTTATTCCAACTCGTTTCCATTTAAAGTTTTGCTGAATGTCACCACATTCAATAAGAAAACGAGAAACATGCCCAAGTAATTGCGTTCCCTTGTCTTCCTTCTGTTATCTGTCGTAACTTTTGCTAAAAAAATTGTATTTTTTGTTGTTTGTGTTTCGGAATAATAAAAGAAGCTGAAGGAATATTTGTGATTTTCGTATGATTTGTTTATTCATTGTTGTCTTTTTCTGCATCCATACATTGGCGTTTCCATCTGGTGGTGTTAAGGAATGGCTAGAAGGGTGTGAAGTTGTAATTCATGTTCATAAAAAGCATACATAGATGTCATTCATAGAAGAGCAGTAAAAGCCTTCCTTTCATCCCCTTCAGTTCGAAGTATGAGTTAGCAAAGAAATTAAAGAAGTATTGAATTTTTTGTATCAAAACAAATAGCATGAGGGGAAAGTTTGATTGGTTTTACTTGAATAGGAAGATTAAAGCCTAATTCATGTTTTTACAATTATCCAGCGTTTTGAACTTTAGCCATTGTCAAATGATGTCAAATATGTCAAAGGTTAATTGTGATGTGATTGTAAGTAGAATTTTAAGACTGCCCAAAGCATTTCTTATAACAACTGTTCTTAAAATTAGGGCGTGGGCTAACCCCATTTAAAGATCTCCCTTTGGATAGAAATTTTAATGACGAATATTCCTTCTAAGCAGAGACCGTATTTTAATACTTTTAAACACAAATTTTTGATATTTTTCATATCAAAAAACAAACACTTGTAATTAAATAACATTAAATTAAAAATGTTAAGAACCCCCGAAGAAAATAGATGATAACCAAAGAAATTTAATTATTTTTGGCTTGAGTTCGGTTTTAATTTAATTTTTCAATTAAATTATATTTTTATTTAGAGATAAATGTGAAGCATGTAGACAAAGAAAATTGTGGTGTGGAGTGGTCTAAGCATTAAATAACTCTGATGAGATTAGCGGGAGCTATCGAAACGTCAGTTCAACACTCCGCGCAGTCAAACATTTTCTTTGTCTACATGCTTCACATTTATCTCTAAATAAAAATAAAATGTAATTGAAAATTTAAATTAAAACCGAACTCAAGCCAAAAATAATTAAATTTCTTTGGATATAAACCCATACAGTTCGACTAAAACTCTTAACTTAATAGATGATATTTTCAAAACGGCTGGACCAATTTTCTTCAAACATAGGTTAGAAGATTTTGGATCAAGTCACCTTTCAAACAGAATTTACTAAATTAAAATCGATTGAATCATTTGGGAGCAACGGCGTCAAAGAGACAAAGATTCAACAGAATTCATCGAGAAAAGATGCGATATCTTCTAAATGGCTGGACCGATTGTCTTCAAGCATAGCTAAGAGAACTCTCGATCAAGTCACCTTTCAAACAAAAAAAAACTTAATAAGAATCGGTCCAGCAGTTGGGTCTGTACGTGGACTCGTACAGACACACAGATGCACAAATACACAGACACGCACTACAAACTTATAACACAAGTTTTTTGGTCGGGGGCTAAAAATTATATTTATCCATTTGGATTTTTTTTATTTGAAACAAAGCATTTTTATTTTCATTTCTTTTCGAAACAAAATAAAATAAAAATCGTTTGTTATTTATCGTTTATGATCGTTTAAACTTTTTTCTTCGGATGAAAAAATTTAATATGTACCATTATAATATTAAATTAAAAATTTTAAAAACTCCCGAAGAAAATACAGTATTTATCGGTTATATGCATTTCCGAATTTGCACGATTGTTGGTGCATATAAGCATATATTTGGGTGTATTTTATATAACAAACGCATAAAACAAGTGCATAAAAGCGGTAAATGCTTATAACTGGCGTGCATATAAGCGACAAATACTGTAGATGATAACTTCAACACGGCTGGACCAATTTTATTTAAACATAGGTTAGAACATTTTGGATCATGTCACCTTTCAAACAAAATTTACTAAATTAAAATCGATATAGCCGTTTGGGGGTACGGCGTCAAAGACACACAGATTCAGCAATATACATCTAGAAAAGATGTGATATCTTCTAAACGTCTGAACCGATTTTCTTGAAACATAGCTAAGAACACTTTCGATCAAGTCACCTTTCAAACAGAAAAACTAGATCAAAATCGGTGCAGCCGTTTAGTCTGTATGTGGACTCGTACAGACACACTACAAACTAATAAAACCCCTTTCTTTGGTCGGGGCTCAAAATGTGTTTTAAGAAAAAATCATATAAGGAAAACAGTAAAATAATAAAATGTTTATATGCACATTAAAAACACATTTTGAATCAATTAATACAAGGAGATCACAAAGATTAATTAACGTCCAAATTAAAAAAATTACTAGACTCGGGAAAAATCTCGGAAATTACGAAAATTCGCAAAAACTTGTTTATACATGAAAGATTACAATATTATGATTACAAAATCGAAAACATTGATTGGAAACCTCATGTTCGCAAAAAATTGCTAAAAGTATTGAAGATATTGTAAAGAATAACTAATATTGTAAAGAATAACAAAATCTCTGAAGAAATTGCTAACATCGCAGAAAGTACAATGTATACAAGCAAAATGTATTCGTATGTGTTTGCCAGTTCCTGATCTAGAGTCAAACAGTGACTCGATTGAAATGAATTACATCTTGTTTGAAAGGCTGCTAGATTCCGCTTCGAATATGTCTGTGCTGTAGTGGATGAAATTTAATATTTTATGAAATTTAATTATTTTTGGCTTGAGCTCGGTTTTATAAGTTATGAGTTTTGTCGAACTGTATGGACTTATATCCAAAGAACTGTGATGAGATTAGCGAGAGCTATCGAAACGTCAGTTCAACCCTCCGCGCAGTAAAGAAATGTTCTTTGTCTACATGTGTCACATTTATCTCTAAATAAAAATATAATTTAATTGAAAAATTAAACTATACTCAAGCCAAAAATAAGTAAATTTCTTTTGATATAATCCCATACAGTTCGATTAAACTCATAACTTAATTTTATGAAATTTTTAATGATTTTCTCCAGTTATTGCCATTTCGGAAGATGCTTTGTACCAAAAATTATAACACAATTCATATTTTTATAATTTAATTGCATAGTCAATTCGATTCCAATAATGTTAATGTATAATGAATGGACCGAAATAGAATAGAAACTAAAAATGCTATAATGAAAAAATTAAAACATTAGTAAGAAATGTACTAGTAAAAATCAAAATGAAAAAATTTAATAAATAATTTGCTATTAAATTTGAAAATTAAACACTTGTTTTCCTTTCCATTTATATCCAATATCATCGAAATCGTAGTTAATGTTTCAGCAAATGGCATTTTTTTGTCGATTTGACATGGTCTCAACCACATGTATTAAAATTTCAAATGATTTTGGAATACATTTTTAGGTGTAGTTCCAGCAAAATATCAGATTTATTTGGTATTTTGATTAGTTAGAAGGTAACTTTTTGATGAGATTTACTGCTAATTAAATTTTTTCATACCTAGCATTTTTTATGAAACAAAATATGTAGCTATATATACATATGCCTGTTCTGAAAATCACGGTGATTTCAAATCACGTGATTTCAACAACAAACTGTTAATACCTGACTTTTTAGTGGGTTATTGTGGTATTTTCAGTTTTTGTCATTTACAATAGAATATTTTATTCGAACTTCCAATGCTATAAATCGAGCAATTTACAAAAGCAATAATTTAGCCTTTGTTAATTTTTTGAAATCACGGTGTAGAATAATCTGAATTATATATAAATGTTATTCCGATATTTAGCTGTAATAATTGATTAATAATTAAAAGTGTATATATATATATTTTTATTGTTACAAATGTAAGTATAAATTGTATTTTATTTTTAAGTAGAGTCTTTGATGGGAATCGAACTCGCAACCTCCGGCATAACAGGCTAACATACTACCCACTCAGGCACTTATATTTCAAGATTAATAATACTAGTTAAGCTGAAGTTAATATCTAAATATAGTTAAGGGACTGGTTCCTAAGTAGGGTTGCCATATTCAAATAGTACTTCAGCTTAACATTCGATTAAAATCAGCTTGATTTGCAAAAGAGAACTTGACACACTAAAATATTTATGTAATGTGAAGTTTATTTAACAGTCTAAATAAAGAATATTGCAAACATAGCATAAACAATATAAAAACATCCCTAGAGGGAAAAGAACCTGTCAAAAAACTGTTCACGAGACTGGTTCCCAAGGATTAGCAACCGGTTCGAGTTCCGGAACTTTATACGAAAAATACCGGTAACATCATTATGGAACTTATACCCAAAAATCTTATAGAAATTTAAAATAGTATGAAAGTCAAAACATGAGCTCCATAATCAATCGCGATTTTTATTTTCTTATTTTACCATTTACCGGAGCGGATACAGCTTAAACTTTTGACGGAGGAACTTTTAACTGAAAGACACTATTGTGCAAAATTTATTTTAGAAACTCAATACAAATAAAGTTTCTTTTTTCATTTTGTGGGGAAATATCCATTTACTAGATTGGCTTCTAGTTGTAAGAAGTCATTGAAAACGGCTGTAAAAAGAACAAGAGCTACATATTGTTCTCGCAAACAATTATCACACGTATTGTGAATATCGACGTCAACACAATACATTCGTCGCTGTCTATTCGATATGTCGTCGTTGTCACTTCAATGCTAAATCGGCATTTACTAAAAGTATTGTGTTGACGTTGACTTGTTATCGATAATGTGAAGGAAATAAATATCATCGCTATCATTTTGACGTTTATTCAATTTGTTTATTGCCTTGTTTTATTAAAATTTTTTAATGTTGTATTCAAGTGAAAGCTTTAGTGATGAATCAAACAAATAAAGACTTCTTCTCTTTTGAAAAGTTCTTCTCCTTGGTGTTACCTTTCCATCATTTTCTTTTCTTCATTTTCCATCATTTTCTTTTCTGCATTAAAAACATCCTTTTATTGGCATTGTGTTTCACAAATATGAAATACGTTTCTAGAAGTGGCTTCTTCCACTCGAATAGCATATGTGTAAGTTAACGGGCATCCTCGTCATCCTCAAAGATTTTGGAGCGTTTGCTAGATGCATAGCGTTATATGAAATGCAAAAGTGCCTATCATTAATTTTTAAAAATTTTCAGAAGATAAAAGCCTTAATAAAAGCTATTGTGATTATTTTTTTTCAACATGGTATCATTAATTCAGAAAAAAATACATTTTTATATTCCCAATAGTTTGCTTTTTATTAAGTTACCTATCTATCCTGAAACATATTTAAAAATTATGATAGGCCGCCGCTTTTGCATTTTATATGGCGATATATTTTCTGGTGCTTACCGTTTGCTAACCATCGCTATGTCTAATTAGTGGTCCGATAGATTTAATTTCGTCGCAATTTATTCCAATCCTTTCTTAAAATTATTAGGAGTTCCGCTTCTATGAAATCCTTTTGCTAGGCTTGGTTTACTTTGAAGCCGCTGAATTTATTGCTCAAGTTTTTTTCTATTTTAAATACTTTTTCAAATAAATAACCGTGACAGCTAAAAATTTCTATCGAGTCGTTGCAAAAAATTGTGTCGACAAAAACAGAGCCAATTTAACACAATGTTGTCTTAAAGTCGCCTATTAAAATGCGAAGCAGCTATCAATTGTTATCGAAATCTGTCAATATTGACAATGGCAATGCCATTATTGCACCGTCGACGTCACTTGTGGCGACGTTGACATTCAATAAGGGTGAATGTGTACTGTCAATAAAAATACATTTGAAAAATATATGAGTGATTACCATGAAGAGCATTGTTGTAAACAGTTTTGGTTATACAATTACCATTGATTAAAAATTTATGAAATATTTTTTCATACAATGTTTGAAGTTATTTCTTTTTATCTGTCAAAAATATGATTTTAGCTTGACAAATTACATTTGAGCTTGTAACTGTAACTGCATCTAAAATATCTTGACAATCAAACTCATTCAAGCCCGTCTGGCAAGCCTATTCCTAAGTGACATGGCGGTATCATTGGAGGGATACAATTAACATTTAGACACTATGTCATAGGTCTTATATCCAGCTGCATCGAGTTTGGTCAGTGCCGTTTACCACAATACTAGCCCGAGTCCCAACTAAATTAAGTGAAAATTATTAATATGTGACCATTTACATGATATGGCTTTCCTCACTATAAAGCAGCTTAGTTTTGGTACCATTCCCGTTTCCTTAAGTCAAAAATTTTCTGCAGGAAAGGTGTTGAAAAGTAGCCCATTTAAACCACTTTAGGTCTGTTATTTTAAGACTCTCAAAATTTTTTCTTCATGTATTTATTTATATAAAGCCATTTACGATAGTGTGTGAAAATTTATAATAGAAATAGAGTAAAAATTTCAAAATGCAAAATTAAAATCAGCATATGTGAATTATGTACATATGTAATTTGAAATTGTCACTCATGTTAAATGTAGACATTCACTTTAGTACCACAACCATAAATGGAGATGAAGGACTTTGAACACTAACTTAAATGGAAATGCTTGTGTAAAAGTAAATATGTAGAATATTCTAAAAGTTTTATATACTTGTGAGTAGAGATGGGCGCGTGTCGTGTTTTTTGCGTGACACGAACACGCACGACTCAACACGAAGTATTCGTGACAGAAAATCTGATTTCGTTGGTGTTCGTGTCGTCTTGAGCAAAGTTGACACGAAAAAACACGAAACGATTTTCAGATTAAAATATGTATGAATGCAGAAGCTTGCCGCACAAGATTATTGAGCGAAAATCTTGATAAGTTAGTGTTACTCAATAAAAAATATGTAAATAAAATTACTAATAAAACATGAAACGTCAAAATAGAAGAAAAATATGTCTGAATGTAAAACTATGTTGTTTTTTTGTTTTTGAATTTGATTTCGTGCGTGTTGTATCGTGTTCGTGTTTTGAAAGTTTTGGAAGTGCGTGTTTCGTACGTGTTGGACATCCGGGATTCGTGTTCGTGTCGTGTTGGAATATATCGACATACTCCCATCTCTACTTGTGAGGGAGTGTTGGAAAGAATAACAAAATATTCCAACATTAGTGGCTGATGGAGACATTTCGATTGATGGCACAAATAATCAGACAGCTAACAAAAAAGACCACAACAGACATTTCAAACAGAATATGAATTAGTATTATACAAATAAAACCAAATTGAAATGTATGTATGTACATAAGTATAAAACTCTGCGTTATAAATTTATTTAAAAAATATGATAATTTAAGTTTTAAATACGCTACAGTAACTAAAAATGTATCATAAATTCTTTGTTCATTTAACATAAACCACCTGTGTATAAATATTTCTTAGCCTAAAGAAACCCAACATGAAGGCAACCAAACAATCGTTGTCATTTAACAGTTAATTATCTCTATCCAACCACTTAAGATAAGAAGATACAGGTTTAAACGAAACCTACGCTCAAATATTAGATGGATTAAAAACAAAATTTTATAATTTAGTGTTTGTTGATTCGATTGTCTTGATACGAGTAACTGTGCGTAACTCAGCTTTAAAGACTCTTGCCTTAAAAACTGTTCTTTTTAGGCAGATACAGTTTATGCCACTGTTGCTTTATCTCTTATGCCACATGCCAGTAACAATGTGGCTAATAAACTTTTGTTGGTAGAGTGGTAGGTAATAAGGTCTGGTTGTGTTGTTTTATATAGTATATATATGTACATACATATGTATGTATGTACGTATATTTTTTTTAATGATGACTCCCTATGTCGTACAGGTCTAACGACTCTAGATATTTAAATGGTCGGTGTCTTTTAGAAGATGTTTCTGTTTTTATTTATTTTATTAATGAGTGAAATATTAATTTTGTAACAAACAAGATATTTTCCTTTTTTCCGTTTTAATTGTTGAAACTCTCCCTCATTTGTATACACATACGTAGAATGATGTTAAAATTAATAAAACATTTAGCTGATTTCGAGGATTACCAAATGTTCTCTGCTGAAACCGGGTAAAATTTTGTTTGTTAAAACTATTTGGGTCATGTCGTTTTTGAAGTTAAATTAGAACTTCAACCAGAATTTAATATCCATTAAAACTACGACACACTTTATTACCAGTCCGTTAACAAAAACTTCTCGGGAGGACTCAAAAAAATTTTACGTGAACAAAGAAATAATCCGGCAAAATAACCATGTACAGTTTAACTAATTTGTATTTGAAAAATGTTTATTTGTTGTGGGTTAAGTTATCCTATTTATATGCCTGCATTTCGTTGATGCTAATGCGAATTCATCAGTAGATATTTAGCAATTATGTCTGAAAAGCTTTAAAAACTCGTGTACGTCTATAAAAAGTCTCAAAATAGAAATGAGAATTACATAAATATAGGCATAAAAACCTTAACAAACAACACAAATCAAATCAGTGGGTATGGTTTAGAAACGATCTCACACACACCAACACAAATACAATACTGTTAGTTGTGTGAAAATCTAAATTTATGTCAACTAGTTCAATGGCTTAATAGTGAATGAAATATGCCTATGTGAAATTTCCGTCTATTTTAATGAAATGCTTATATCAGTAAAAAAAATAAAACGGCTGTATGAAATAACGCCCACCGAAATAAGTCCCAATGAAATAACTCGTACTGAAATCGGAACTAAAAAAATTAAATAAGTCCAAACAAAATTTAATTAAAGAAACACAAAAAAATTAAATTATTCCCAAACCTCTAATGAAATTCCAATTTTTACGACTTGCTTCATAATAAAAAAATTAATTAAGTCCCAATGAAATAAAATCCAAAAAAATATAAAATAAGTTAAAATTTTTATGGGCTTATGACAAAAGAATTTGCAGAAATTCTTAAGTGAGCGGAGCTGGTTTTCTAAATACATCAGAAAAGGATTTCCTTAAATTCGGGTGAAAGCCGACAATGTAGAATCGTTAGTACCACAACCATAAGCCAGTCTTGGAGGTACCTCAGAGGAGAAAATGTTTCTTCCACCTGAACATAAATAAATTGTCGGCCATCGGCCGGGCGCAAGGAGTTTCTTCCATGAGGTATTTAGAATACCGTGTTCGCTTAGTAAAGATTTTCTAGCATTGGCAAATATTAATTTAGCGCATTAAATATCTAATTGTTAATTTAGATACCTATCTGTTGAAATTACAGGTATTAGCTGACTAAAAATGTTTTGCTTAGCTGGAGACACGGTATTTTTTCTCTGTGTAACACAAAATTTTCTCTCAGAGCAGCTTAAATTTGAAAAACCCGTAGGAACACCTTTAAGCTATCCATGAAGTCTTTATTCAGCATATACACAGTGCAGAAATCCTTAAGGCCGCCCGAAAGGCCGCTAAAAAATCTTTACTAAGCGAAATCGCTTCTGTAGTGAACAAATAAGGCCACCTAGTACTCAATTCGCCTTGTAGAGAACCTAAAACACTTTGAAGTTTGTGTTTGAAAAAATATCGATAGAAAAAGAAAAATCAAGTATGCGAAAGGTTAATTATTAAGTTTAAAAAGTAATTTTTTATATATAAGTATGTATGGTATACTTTGTGACGCGTTCCCGATTTTCGAATCCTTAAGTTTAATTTGTAACAGGCAACCCTGTATGGTTTGCGTGCTTGTATTAAGATTTTCTTTTCTTTATTGTTTGTCTATAATAATTTTCAACTAACGGACAAAAAAACTAACAATCCGGCTATTTCACTTTACACAGTTGGTGGTAAATTTAACACATTTAACTTATAAAAAGCAATCGATCATTTGTTGTAACCAGCAAATAATCGACTTGAGGAGCGGCATTGATGTTTCATTTCTAAAGTTGTTTGTTAATTGTTTTTTTTTTATATATTATTAGTTTATTTTTTCACTCTTTTTTTATTCGTTTTGTCCATTATTAGTTTATTCATTTTCTATAAACACTTAATCATCTTTGTCAGGTTCTGCGACTGAACCAGTGGGTGGATGAGGTGGCTTATAGTATTTGGAGAACACATAAATTTTATATTATTACAGAAATAAATCACACTATAATTAGGGGATTGCTCCAAAGGCAAAAAAATTATTTAAAGTAGACATGGCTAATTTTATTTTTTGTCGTTCTTGGGCAATTCCATATAATCAAGTTTTTTATATATTCATACATTCAATGGCTTCGAAGTCATTCAGACCGAAGCACACTGGGAAAAAAGGACATAGCGTCGCAAAAATCATATTATAGGGAAAGATGTAGGCTACAAGGTGTGTAAATTTTTAAGCAACTTTTTTAAACACTTTGGGCGCTATATGTTGTCATATAAGACAATTTTTACCGAAAAAATTCTTTAGTCGTAGGGCAGCTTATATCCTCCAAATTAATAGTCTGATGCACAAAAAATGTATGAATGAATTATAGGAAAGGACGATGGTTTAAGGTCTATAAAAAATTAGACAGCTATAGTGTATGTTATTGTATAAGACCGATTTTAACAATAAAATTCTTAAGTCTTCGCAAAACCCATATCTTCCAAACTTATAGTCTGATCTACAAAAGAGTATAGATGAGTTATACGTTATAAGTTCTGTAAAAAATAGAGAGTTATTTCTAGCACTGTGGGCGCTGTAGTTTGTTATATAAGACCAATTTTACCGACAAGTTTCTTCAGTCATCGACAATCAGATTCCTCCTAATTAATAGTATTAGCCACAAAAATGTATGGATGAATTATAAGGAGGATATGGGATTGAAGGTCCGTACAAAATTAGGCATCTGTCGCAAAATGTTGTGTAAGACCAATTTTATCAACAAAATTCTTAAGTTTTCGAAAAACAATGGTGTCTATTCGGGAAAACACGTCGAAGTAGTGAAAAATTGCATGATATCAAAAACAAAATTTCACAAATTGATTTTGTTTTATATACATTTCTAAAATCAAATAAACGTGAGAATTTTAACGCGTATCCTCTCTCTTTTAAAACCGGTAAAAACTGTTTACATTTATCAGTTGTTCATATTGTAGTGTATCCATCAAGCCGTTGCCAACAGTTGAGATCAACAGCTACGTCTTATGAACGCGCCCATTATTGAAAACATTTAAATTTCAAAAATATCGCTGCGCTCTACAATTTTTTACAACTGTGACGAAAAGGAATTAAAGAATAAAGAAATAAAAAAAATATATTTTAAAATCTAATATCCATGTCCTTGAACTTATTTGTATCAAAATCAAAATAATAAAATATTTTATTATCTGAAAAGGCAAATATTAATTTTTCAATTGTACATTTCTAGAACAAAGAATAATGAAAATTTTACGTTAGTATAATTTACTTAATTCTCTTCTTGTAAAAAATCGGCTGCTTAAAATAATAGAGATCCTGTAATATTTAGCAGTTAATGCAGAGCTAATATAATTTATTTTGTATTTTTCTAAAATTTTAATAGAATTAGATGTTTGAAAACTTTATAAAATTTTAAATAAAAGTGTGAACAAGGAAGTTTTCATATAAGTTTTCGCCTCTGAAAACTGTTAAAAATGTTCAGTCTGAATGATCTATAAAATACATACATATATTTGAATAGCTTTCTTTTCGAATCGAATTACAGTTAAAAGAACGACTTTTTAATCAAATAATTGATATGCAAGAAAATTTAATAAAACAAATATTAATAAAAGTAACTTGTAGCAGACAAGCAACTACATATGTACATATTTGCACTTCCTTTGTCATCCCATGTTATACTTCAAGAAAGTACTTCTCGTAAATCTATAAGAAAATTCCGAAAGACAAGTTAATAGCAAACAAACACCTTTATAAGATTAAAAATGTACTCGAACTGTTCTAGTGACTTAGCTGACAAACTCACTGATGGAATGCTCTTGGCATCATGCTTCACTGCTTTTTCTCAGCGATTTTTCTTTTGCTAAGTTAACAAAAGACATTTAAGTGTTTCCCGGCACAAATTCTACTTGTCATGCCAGCCATTGTGATGGTGATGAGCAGGACCAGACAGTAGATGCTACTGATGATGCTGGCGACGATGATGGGATGTACATGATGATGACAAGACATTTACTTATGAGCTGGTTGTAATAAGATAAAACAGTTTTTTTCTGTGCCATATAAAATAGAAAAATCATAATATGTATTCTGGGTATATGTGGATGTATGTATGTACATAAAATTTAAAAGGAAAAAGCTGCAATAAAACAAGAGAATCGTTCTTGTTTTGTTTGTTGTCAAATAACAGTCAAAGAGTTAAAAGAAAATGAGAAAATAATAAAAACAACAACTGTTAAAGTATTACAAGAACTGAAGAATAGAATGACATGAAAAGGAAAATGTCCTTGTTAAACTAATGAGTTTGGTAAGTGCAAGTACAAGCAAACACGCAGAAAACACATAAAGAAACTGATGACTAAAAGACGAAAGACAAACAAAATGTCAACAGAAATGGAAACTGCAATTCAAATAAATCAAGAATTTCTAGTGAAAGTTTATTTACATACATATTTATACAGTCGTTCAAAGGAGACAATAGAGAATACTTAATATGTATGTATATGTATAATAAAACTTAGATTAAAATTTGAGAGACTTAAAAACAGTTTAGTTAACTTTGTATGGGACGAGAGAAAGAGAGTGAGAGAGGAAGAAGAAAAAACATGAAAGAGACTGTCAGTAAACTACTTGCAGTACAACACGTTAATGTGAAGGCATCTGAGTAGATCAATATCTTTATAGAACAAACAGATGCACAGCTCTACTTGAATAGTTTAGATTTCTCCATTTTTACGGCTAATGCGACAACTGTCTTCATCCTATTAAAACTAGGCAAGTCTCAAAGTACGCTTGAAATTAGTCATTATTAAGTTGTTGGTGCAGGTTCAGGTGTCTTTCTCTGTTTAGCACGATTCTGCCTCTGGCGGTTAGATCCATAAGATGTTTTGGTCAACCCTCTCATGGGCATCAAGGGACTGCTCAGCGAACGGAGTTAGCGCCTTTGAGTTTGGCCCCGTTAGAATGAATAACGATAGTTTAAATAATATGGGAGATAATAACATGGGAGATATCGAAAACCCATTTGTGAGGAAGTCGATCATCATGAGATTTCCTCCTACAGGAGTGAACAGTGGAACTAATTTCTTTCCAATAGCATTGCTAATAGTGGTGAGGGAAACAGCAGCAGTGTGAAGAACTTAGGACAGAAAATTTCAAAGTTCTTAGACTTCGTAAAGTCGCGTTCGAACGCGTACAAAGATATTGTGACACTGTCCCGTGAGATGAGATGAGTGAGGGATGAGCTGAATAGCGGATCAGTTACTGGCAACAAACTACAGACTGGCAAACAATTGCAGTCGGACGAACCAGCAAGGCCAAACCTTGTTCTAGGCGCAATTCCAAAGCGTAAAAAAATTATAATACTCGAAACCCAAAAGCTAACAAATCTAAGAAGAAAAGCACTACCCAAAGTAGGCCAGTTAAAAAAAGTAGATATATTGTACCCAGGGAGACAGGTGTAAACACAGCTGGTAAGCCAGATCCGAATGTTAAAGATCCTGACTAGCTTAAAGTTCATACTAGGGTTAGGAATAAGAAGAAGAGCAATATCCTTAGACAAGTAAAACAAGACCCTATGCTGAATAATCTGGATCAAAATGTGAAGAATATCAAAAGAATGAGAAAGGTGAATTATTGTTGGAGTTGTAGTAGTTCAGGTCGGCAGTAGAAGAGGTACTAGTTGAGGTCGCTGAAGTAAAGGCACTATCCCATAAGGTTAAGATCGAGATTAGTTATATAGATAGGTAGACTTTAAGGAAGACGTCTATGAACCCCTCATAATCCGACGAGCACTGCAGCCTGCTGCAATTAAATCATTAAGGAGAACTTATGGAGGAACACAAGTTAAGTTTAAATGCTGCTTTAGATAGCCGTCTTGTACAGATGGCGAAAATACGTATTGATTGGGTCGTATGCCGAATACGCGAAAAGATAACACCAAGAAGTTGCTATATATATATATATATATATATATATATATATATATATATATATATATATATATATATATATATATATATATATATATATATATATATATATATATATATATATATATATATATATATATATATATATATATATATATATATATATATATATATATATATATATATATATATATATATATATATATATATATATATATATATATATATATATATATATATATATATATATATATATATATATATATATATATATATATATATATATATATATATATATATATATATATATATATATATATATATATATATATATATATATATATATATATATATATATATATATATATATATATATATATATATATATATATATATATATATATATATATATATATATATATATATATATATATATATATATATATATATATATATATATATATATATATATATATATATATATATATATATATATATATATATATATATATATATATATATATATATATATATATATATATATATATATATATATATATATATATATATATATATATATATATATATATATATATATATATATATATATATATATATATATATATATATATATATATATATATATATATATATATATATATATATATATATATATATATATATATATATATATATATATATATATATATATATATATATATATATATATATATATATATATATATATATATATATATATATATATATATATATATATATATATATATATATATATATATATATATATATATATATATATATATATATATATATATATATATATATATATATATATATATATATATATATATATATATATATATATATATATATATATATATATATATATATATATATATATATATATATATATATATATATATATATATATATATATATATATATATATATATATATATATATATATAT
>OY101449.1:42818745-42883745 GCA_956483635.1 Panzeria rudis | reverse complement strand
GAAAAACTTTAACCCGAACAGTCAAAGCACAAATAAAATAGTCCTACACCTACTTTGTATGTGTGTTGTTTTGATGATAAGGCCACTTGATATTAATTCGCTTTGGTCGTTTAATTATATGCCGGCGCCATCATGCAGGACGGCTAACTCCCCACATCCTAAAACGGGCCGAATCACGGGTGCCCTCAGATTTCGGTGTTTACACCGACCAATGGTGTTGACACGGCTAATGGCTACCCATGTGAACTGGCTCCAACATACCACCAACCTTGCAACAATGGTGCAACTAGCAATGAAAACAATACTAATAATAAGGATGATATTAATTAGAGTAATATATTATAAAAGCAATACTGATAGTAAATTCTAGGACATAAGTTTTCAATTCATTAAAAAAAATAAAAAAGGAATTCTATTCAACTGCAATATCAATTCATATAGCAAATACTACGGCAAAACGCTTTCAGCGTGTGATGGGCCGGATGCGGTGCCTCCTCCTAAGAGCGTCCATCCGAAAACTGTTTCCTGGGCAAATATGTATCCAGGCGTACCATCCGCCGGGCCAATTGCGTTCTTGCTCATGACGTCAGACCCCAAGATTATGAAGTATTCTCGGCTGAGGTGCAAACGCTGGTTTGCAGCAACACCGGCTATTCTCTGATCGTTCTTCACATTTATGATCGGGCTACGTCCATATCGCCGATTTTCCACCATTCAACCAGAAAGCTTTTTGAGCCCTTCGGTGGAAGATTGTCAGAGTGGCTTTTTGCTGTCGTACGCTACACCCCAATTCCTCTTTCTCGAGCCGTGTAATAGATGACACCCCCTTCGTGCGGTTTATCTAAGCCCGTGTCCAAATTTTCTTCTAGCTTGGCCCAGCCTGAACAAGAACCCGAGCGGTAATTTTCTCTCAGACTTTCCCTTGGGGCAATAGGTGCAGCCAGCTGTTATGGGCATTCGAGCAGTGTCGGCAGCAATCTGAGCAATTCAAGCCTCGCCGTGTAACCGATTGGGCCAGGCAATTGTAGCATAGGCTGTGTTGGGCCACGACGCGCAGCTTTTGCTCTATAGGCATAACCATAAACTTCGTACACTGTCGAACAGGCATGGAACCGATTGTCGAGTGGGCACAGGTGGCGGGTATTATATGGTCGCGCTGCTATTAAGATCTGGAAACGAGATACGGTACATGAATTTTGTTTGGAGGCGTGATTGGAGAAGGAAGTTTAGATTTTAGTTATTATTTGGTGGTAGAGCTACTAGTTTGTGTATGGGGCGAGTAATGGTGCCATTCTGCGTCTTCATTTCGACGGCACGCACTTTATGGTCAGCGCCGTGATAAATTTTCGTAATGCGCCCTAAGCGCTAGTCTGTGGGGCAAGTAGGCTCATTTTTTAGAGCCACTAGGTCATTTATCTTTAGATCAAACTGTGGGTGTTTCCACTTACTGCGTTTATATAATTCACGCAGATTTTCTTCCTTCCACCGGCGGCAGATTTCTTGCTGAAGAGCATTTACTTTGCGCCACCGGTTGGTAATGCTAAAAGGAGAAGACAATTCTTCGGGTTCGGCAAGAGATAGCAGGGACGACCCTATTAGCAAGCGACCTGGAGTAAGCGCCGACACATCTTGAACATTTTCAGACAAAGAGAGAAGTGGGCGGAAGTGGAATTGAGGCACGCTTTGATCTGTGTCAGAAGTGTGGAAAACGCTTATTATTAGGTGGTAGAGCTACTAGTTTGTGGATGGGGCGAGTAATGGTGCCATTCTGCGTCTTCATTTCGACGACACACCCTTTATGGTCAGCGCCGTGATAAATTTTCGTAAATCGCCCAAAGCGCCAGTCTGTGGGGCAAGTAGGCTCATTTTTTAGAGCCACTAGGTCATTTACCTTTAGATCAAACTGTGGGTGTTGCCACTTAATGCGTTTATATAATTCACGCAGATTTTCTTCCGCCTGATCGCGTGGCTTCTTTACATGCTTGTGGAAGTTCAGCCTTATTTCTCGTGCCGCCCCAACGAAGTCTCGATCATTGTCAGAGAAAATACAATTTGGGCAACCACGACGAGCGATAAAACGAGCCAAAGCGGCTAGAAAAGCCGTGGTGGAAAGGTCACAGCCTCGAGGTGTATCGCTTTGGTAAAAAAAAAGAGGCACACGTTGCCTTTAGTAATGCGGCAAAAGCGGCCAATAAAACTTTTTATTTGGAACGGGCCGGCAAAAGCCACGTTTGTATTGGCGCATGCACGGCTCAAATTGGTATTTTCTTCAGGTACCGCGCCCAAAATTTGTCTCTGAATCCGTTTACGACGCAGAAAACAAATTTCACATAATTGGTGACCATTTTGATTAGGTTTTGGGCCTTGAGAATACAGCACTCCTGGCGAACAACAGACAGCATTAGACGAGGGCTTCCGTGACGGACGAGTTTATGCACAATATGCCAGTACGATAGTGTATCGTTCGTTGAACGATAAACAACTGGAACTGGTCAGGCGGCCGTTTGACCTTATAATATCGTTTTTGTCGAGAAACGGTGTGAGCGTTAGCCAAAGGCTGCGAGAGTAAATTTTTTTCTACGATTTCAGACTATTGAACTCTTGTGAGAAGTGCAATTGTTGAGACAAGGAAAACAGCCGATTTCTGACGAAACGTAATTCACGAGCTTCAATCCTCAGCGTATCAAATCGCTGAGCTACACGCCTGTCTTACGTGGAGCGGTCGCGGTAAACTAGAGAAACGATCGAGAATATCTTGCCGAGATAGCAACAAAAGCCTGAATCTTTTTGGATTCTTCCGTTGTTTGAAATTGGGAAGGGCTTTTGGGTCACTGCCACTTTTTATGACGTAGCCAACCAGGACCTTGCTACCAAAGCTCGTTTTCACGTAACTCTACAGGTGGCAGCACCGGGTTGCTAGATCGGCAGGGTTGTAACCAGATGTGTCATGGAACCAGTTTTTCCGACCTTTTCTAGAATTGTAGCTACTCTGTTAACCACAAATGTTTTCAATTACAGCGTGGATTTCTCAACCAAGCTAGTACTATTGTCGAGTCGGACCACAAGTAAAGAATGTAAGTAGTTAGATTTAAGGCGGGTATTGTACTGTCGACAAGGTTTTCTAACAAAACTGCTCCACACAACTCTAAACAAGGTAATGGTTTTTTACTGGAGCTACTTTCGTTTTACATACGAGTAACTTTGTGTAAACCGTATTTCTGAAACTAGCTCGTCCATATAGTGAAGCTGCATATCCTAACCCAGATGAGTCTCAAAATCCGTGAAACTCAATCTGGCTACCAGGTAAATAATTGAGCCACCTAAGAAGCTTAATACTTTTGATATCCTTATAATTTGAAAAAAAAATCTGCCATTTTTGTAGAGCTACGGGTTTAATTGCTTCATCCCATTCTATCTTATCAAGCCACATTTGTTGCAAGAAAATTTTTGTCGTAACAACTACAGGAGCTAACCAGCATGCTGGATCGAACAACCTAGCAATTATTGATAGGACTTCTCGTTTTGTATAAGATGACTTGAGATCAATTTTTTCTGCCGTAAAGAAAAATATGTCTTCTGCAGCATTCCAGTGGATGCCTAAAGAGAGTCACAAAAGACGAGTTTAAAAAATATTCACTGGGCAGATTTCCAGTATACCAATTAATTTGTCACGTGCCACTAAAGCGACCGGAATCGAATGAGCTCCGACTAGAGCATCATCGACATACATACACTCACGCAAGTTTCGAGATCCTAGCTCGGAAACTTCGCTCTTCATCGTTGGCCAACTGAAGAATTGTTCTAAGGGCAAATAAGGGGCACAATTTACCCCAAAGGTGACTGTTTTAAGCTGATCATCTTCAATTGCGTCACTTTCCAAACTACGAAAAACTATTTTTGAAAGCGCCTGTGCTCAGGTATCACAATGATTTGTCGATACATTTTCGAAATATCAGCATTAAAACGAACTGGAAAAATCGCAATTTCAGAACCAAATTAACTATTTTAGCCTGCAGTATAGGGACAGTGTAAACAAATCTTTTAAGCTATTGCCGCTAGGTGTTGCACTAGAAGCACTAACACGACTCTCAACTTCGTTGTAGTACTTTCTGGCTTAACGACATGATGTGATAAGTAATAGCTTGGGCCACCGGAATTTTCAGCCTTTTCCATGTGTCCTAAAGATAAATATTCTTTCAGAACCTCATCATACTAAGCCTTGTGCTCAGCGTTGCGCATAAGTGACTTCATTTCTTACAAATTGGCTTACAGCTACATGCCTGTTGGGACCGAGTGACAGAATATTACCTTTGAGGGACAGACTCACGATATATCTCCCTTCAGTAGCTCTAGTGGTAGTAGAACAATAAAATCTTCTTCCGATAGCACCTGTCTGCAAGATACATCTTCTAACTCCCAGAATTTTGTCAACTGGTCATCCATTGCAACTTTTGGCAAATGCGACATCGTAACAACTCGTGGAGAGAGATTAGTCGTTGGGCCTGTTACAATCTAGCCAAATATTGTTTCTTGAGCTACTTGGGACTCAAAAATACCATGTTGAACTCCGCCACGAAGAATTAGCGGATAAAGATCACCGTTTAAATATTAAAATATTTACCTCTCCACATTCATAAAAAGATGGATCGGCATAATCCAGTTTTGGTAGATTATGACTCTTTAATGGCCCAAAAGACTGTGTTTGTACATTACCAGTAACTCGAGGAACCACAAGAGCTTAAATGTTAAGAGACTCATTCCGATCAAAGACGGGTCTTATTACTAAAGCCGCCATTTTTGTAGCTTTACTGATAATCTCACCGCCTAGGCCTGTGATTTCAGCTGCAACCGGAGTAGTGATCAACTTTAGTAGTTTTATAATTTTTTTAGAAATGAAACTTTCATCGGGATCTTACTTTGCATGTGGAGCCAAAACTAGCAATGTCAGGCAGTAGCCAGCATAGCCATTTTCACTGATTGATTAGAATTCTTTTTTATTTGCTCTTTATGCAATAGCGTATGGTGCTTCTTCTTACACTTGGAGCAACCATCTGGACTACTGCAATCACCATATAGGTGCCCTATGGCCAGGCAATTAAAACAGAATCGAAACCTTTTTAATACCGAAACACGATTTTTATTATACATGTTTGAAAATTTGGTACAAGAGCTAATATTGTGATTTTGCTTACATAATTTGTATTGCAAGGAGTCTACTCTAGTATGATGTGGGTTAAGTTGTTTCAATTTCTCCGAAACTTGGTTATTGCCATTAGTTGAAAAAGTTTGGAAGCCACTGACATTGTTATTTGATATCATAATATCAAAAACATTTTCCAGAACGTGAAATCTATCAGTGAGAAATGAATTCAACTCATCCCATTTGGTAACCTCTGTTTTGTTTTTCACTGATTGCTGATTTTATATAAATGGCCGTAAACATGTTCCTGAATGTGGGCCACGAAACGTAATCGCCATAAAACACTAGTGTCACACGGAGGAACAGCCATTGAACTACCAAGATTGGGAGCTACTGGCTCATTATTTTGCACTACATCAACCGAGTCCTGTCTTGCCTTTGCAAGAATTTTTACACACTTAATATAGACTTTTCTTACTTGTAGATGCTTTGTCTGAACCGTCAGTAACGCCCCCTACTCCACCGTATCCACAGAGCATTTTTCATACAATTTTTCTACATTTTGCCCAAGCTTTCTCAATATTGAAGGCCTCTTTAGTATAGGTGGACAAGTCTGCCTCGTTTAAGCAGCTTTCAAGGCTAGTCACTTCATTTGCCGCGTTTATTTACTGGTGCACAATCGACGTTTTCTCAATTTAATAAAAACGGCGGACAAAAATCGACACTTTTTGAAGAAAAGGACTTTTTCAATAGGTTAGGATGCAGAAACCAAAAAAAATGTGACACAGGAACCACAAAAAACACTGTGCCACAAGAGCAACAAAAATTCTTAATAAAATTACGTTAGCAGATATATCGCAAGTTGAAAAATATAGATGGAGCGAAAATTTTATTTGCGTTGAAAAAGGGAACAACAAATTTTTTGAGGTTACAAAGGGCAAGCGCCAAATTGAAACAAAAATATGACCAGTATAAAATAACTCCAACACCAATGTGTGTAATTTTTTGTAAAGTAAATACCCTATGGTATAATGACCGCGATGTGACCTCAGTTTTATCAAGGCGACCTAACCTTATTTTTGTACGTGTTCCGATCCACAAATTTTCGAGACCCTTGCTCGTCGTATACGCGCGAAACACCAAAATACATATATGTATTTTTACCTGGACCAAATGTGGAGTTGGATTGTTGATTACCTGTGATGCAACGCTGGTTTCTCTTCCTTGATTGAGATTTCAGGTCAAAAAAAAATAGTAACACCTTTGGTATCTGTGATGTATTTTCTGCTCTATCGCCTTTATTTCAAACTATTCTACGGCTTACAACTTTCTTTATTCACTTATCTTTTACTTTTTTAAAATTCACCCTTTTAGTTCTTCTACTTCTAATTTTATAATAACCTATACTTCGGAATTGTGCACCTTAAGGGCATAATACACAATCAATCAGCTTTATGTCAGATTCGTGTACGTGTGCTTGACGAAAAATCAAAACCAAGTAGATTTTCCATCAAGCGTCGTCTGTGTCACTAAACTAACGAAATTTCACACATACTATTACCAAGATTGTCAAGCATGTTGACTGTGTATATTGCCCTTTATAGAATGTGTTTCTTTTTTTAAAAAATACCCGAACGATGAGCTCATGGCCGTTTAGTTATATGCCGGCGCAAGCATACAGGGCGGCTAACACCCCACATTCTAAAAAGGGCCCGAAAATCGGGTGCCCTCAGATTTCGATGTCTACACCGACGAATGGCGTTGACACCGGCTAATGGTTCCCCATGTGAGCTGGCGCTAACAAATATTAAAAGATATAATATTTTGTTCTTTTATTTAATAAGGAAATATATTGAATGAATTTATTATACAATAGCCCGATTCACAATCTTGTGCAAATGGTCTTGCATCGTTACATTTGCAAAATGGTATAGTTAGGGCTGCCAGATTTTGGAGAGGCAAAAAGAGCACAGTCAGCTTAAAAAAGAGCACAAACGACTAAAAAGAGCACACTTTTTCAAACAACGAAATAAATTTCAATATTATAGTTGTATTATGTATTCATTTTAATGTTCGGTAAAACATACGATATAAAAAAGATAAATAACACAAACAAAAAATTAATTATGTGCTTAACAAAAAAATAAAAAAACCTTTCCAATTTTCATGGAATAAAAACAATCAAATAATTCATTCCGATAAAAAATAACTACTACTAATGAACATATAAAACAGCACAGCAAAATGGAGATCAATTTAAATTATTATTTTTATCTGCTGACATTATTTTTCCATAATAGCTCTAGTCTTAAAGATATGGTGACATATAATATTTGCATAATTTACGCCATCTTTTTTGCATAATTCTGTCAATATTTCACCAACTGTCTTCGAAACGTTAAAATACTTTATGGATTATTAATCTACACAAAAATCTCTTTCATTTGAGAAGAGTATCATAGTGTAGTGACTAAACTTTAGTCCTTAAACTTCTTTTGTAAGTTTTCTAAACTCAAAATAACTGATCATTATGTATTTTCGTCCGCTGAT
The DNA here is from genome assembly GCA_956483635.1 of Panzeria rudis. Classification (NCBI taxonomy): domain Eukaryota; kingdom Metazoa; phylum Arthropoda; class Insecta; order Diptera; family Tachinidae; genus Panzeria; species Panzeria rudis. The sequence goes on along the minus strand of OY101449.1, from coordinate 42,876,055 downwards.
TACGAAAATAATATATTTTTTTCTAGAATTTAAATCACTGTCTGAGAGAAATTTTAAATGTTTCTTAATTCAGTGAAAAAGCACGTATTTTCATAAAAAGGCGTTGTTTACATTTACTTAGAATAGAGAAGAGTCAAGTAGAAATAGCGGCCTTCTCATGTTTGCCTATGGTATTTATTATTGTGAAATAGCCGTTGGTGAAAATACAAAGGGGGAAGCAATTTTTGTTATGCAAAATAAAAAAGAGCACTTTACATAAATAGAGCACTTTTGCGTGCTCTTTTAAACCACCTTGTTTTAAGAGCACATTTTTTAGAAAAGAGCACATGAACTCTTTAAAAGAGCACGTCTGGCACAACAGTGGTATAGTATATTGATGATCACCGCTAACAATTCTTAAGTGGTGAGTATCAATATACTATACCAATTTGCAATTGCTACAATGCAAGACCATTTGCGCAAGATAGTGAATTGGGCTAATATTTCCAAAAAATCTATGGTCCTATTCACAATCTTGTGCAAATGGTCTTGCATCGTAGTATTTGCAAATTGGTATAGTTTATTGATACTCACCACTTAACAATTGTTAGTGGTGAGTATCAATATACTATACCATTTTGCAAATGCAACGAGAAAAACTATTTGCACAAGATTGTGAATTGGGCTTATGTTATTAATTTTACAGTTTTACTATTGTGTATTTCGGGAAGTTGAAGTTGAAAACAATTCTGTTTATTCTTTGATTAAAATTTTCAATTAATGCAACAAATATGTTTTTTATTTGTTGTGAGTGTCGTGAATATAGTACTCGTTGTTTCGCTTAAAAATTTTAAATGGTCCTTGATATGGTGGATCAAAAGCCGGGTGAACATGATCGGAACGAGCAAAAACATTCGATTGTTCTAAAGGTTTTGAAATGAAAGGTTTTGTTACTTTCATGATTACATCCAAAGTTTGGTTTTTAAGCCTAAATTTGTGTTTGAGATTGTTCATGAAATCAGATTGCGATAATTTTAAAGTGGATTTTGTGAAAAACTGGCCAGGTATGTTAATTGATGATCCTTAAACCACTGCAGAGCTGGAAAATCTAATATCTTTCAATGTTGTTAAACCGAATAACATTGTTGGAATTGAATCCGTGCAGTTTTCGTTTGCATGACAGTTAATTGCTGTTTTTAGTGTTCGATTAAGCGTTAAATCATCCCGTTTCAACAAGAATGATAAGGAGTAGTTCTTAGGTATTTAAATCTCAGAAATTTGGATTTTAAAAAGTGAACTCTCAAATTGTCTATCTTGATCAGTAGTAATTTTTAATGGTACACCAAATCTACAAATCCAATTTGCATAAAATGTTTCAGCTACGGACTCTGCACTAATATTTTTAAATACATTACACCAGGCCACCTTGAAAATCTATCAATACAAGTTAGACAATATTTAAAATCATTTGACGGTAGTAATGGACCAATGATATCTATACTAACATGTTCAAATCCTCATACAACCCAACAGGTGATTTTATATGCAGGGACATAACAGTTATAACCTATATTAAATCGTTAAATAATTATTACTACAAGATTTTTCAAAAAGTGCTACCTGAATAACATTAAAAAATTAGCACAATTTTTTTAGTCTTCTTATAACAGTTATGTAAGATTTTTAATTTTTAGGTCGTTAAATAACAGTTATGAAAGATGTTTATTTATTAGGTCTTCTTGAGACTTTTATAAAAGCTTTTTATTTTTTAGGTCTTGAAATAAAAGTTATAAAAGCTTTTTATTTTTAGGTGTTCTTGAGCCCTTCATGAATGATTTTTATTTTTTAGGTCTTTAAATAACAGTTATGCAAGATTTTAATTTTTTAGATCTTCTCGGGAATTTTATATAAGATTTTTGTTTTTTTCGGTCTTCTTATCTAACTACACATAAGTACATAATTCAAGCAAAAAAAACTCACCCTCCGATTTTCGACAAATAAATTTTGGGACCAATTTTTGTCAAACCCTTTCAAACAAACAAGAATTTTGAAAATCGGTTCACAAATGACAGAGTTATGCATGGGGGATGAGCAAATTCACCCCTCCGATTTTCGACAAAAAAATTTTTGGGCCAATTTTTGTCAAACCCTTTCAAATAAAACAAGAATTTTGAAAATCGGTTCACAAATGACAGAGTTATGCATGGTGGGAGCAAATTTCGCCCTACGATTTTCGAAAAAAAATTATGGGACCAAACTGCAGGCAAACCCTTTCCAACAAAAAAAAATAATTTTAAAAATCGGTTCCCAAATGGCAGAGTTATGCGTGTACAAACATAAGAAAAGTAAAAAAAAAGAACATACACACGCATTGATCACCTCCTTCTTTTTTGAAGTCGGTTAAAAAGAGTAACATTAGAAGCCAAAAATCTATTGCGAAAATATGCACAATTGCAAACAAACTCCAAAATTGATTTAACATCGCTATAGTTGTAAGGAATGCCAAAAGCTCGGAAAAAAATCGTGAAAATGAAGAAAACCGCAAAAACTTTCTAACATCAAAAAGATATTGATTAAAAATCGGTGAAACTGAACAAAAGGCAAAAAACTGACAGAAAAAATCCCTTCTATCGCAAAAATAACGAAATGCGCGAAAAATTGCAAACAAACGATGCTTAATCAATTTTAGATCTGGTTTGCAATTTTTCGCGAATTTTCATTATTGTCGCGATACAAGTTATTTTTTGCTAGTTTTTGGCTTTCTTAAAGTTTTACCGATTTGTAATCAATATCTGACTCTGATATCTTTTTGATGTTTTTACGATTTTACGATTTTTTTCCGAGGTTTTGGCATACCTCCCAATTTTATATATGTTCAAGCAATTTTGTGCTTGCTTGCAAATCTGCAATTTTTCGCGAAATTCCGCTATTTTCTCGATTCAAGTGATTATTTGCTAGGTTTTTTTGGCTTCTTTACAGTTCTGCCGTTTTTAAATCAATATCGGACTCTGATATGTTTTTGATCTTGGCAAATTTTTGCAAAATTTCGTTATTTTCGCGATTTTTTGCGTAATTTTGGCAATCCTTTCAACTTTAAAGATGTTAAATTAATATTAGAACCTGTTTGCCATTTTGCATTTTTTCGCAAAATTTCTCTCTTTTTGCGATAAAAGTGATGTTTAGCGACTTTTTGCTTTTTGTTCTCCCATGATAGTTATATCCGGAGATATAATGTTACTGTTTTATATAAGTATGTCTGTACTGTATATGTTAGATAAGAAGACCGAAAAAAATAAGAATCTTATATAAACTTTAAGAAATTCATTATTTGACATATTGTCATAATTTTATTTTAAATGAAGTATATTTGCTGATAGTTAACCATTGTCTATATGCATTTCATTGGCGCTTTACCAAATCGTCAGTAGACTTCAAATATAACTTTGAAAAGTCACAACCCATTTATCTTATGCACAGACTTTCAAAAACCATTTGCCATGTTGAAACCGTTCCTTACGTCTAGGATTAGAGCTACACAATACTCATTTGTTCTATTTCTGCACCTCTTCCCTGGCATATCCCGAGCAGCAGTTATTACTACGACCTTGATAGCAGCCACTGATCTTGCTTTCCTAAAGCAAAATTGGTTATCAGATAAACCACGGTTATCTTCAACACATGCTTCCAATTTTTACAGTTTATATGTAACAGTTATGAAAGCTTTCTATTTTTTGGATCTGAGCCCTTAATAAATGATTTTAATTTTATTGGTCTTTAAATAACAGTTATAAAATATTTTTATTTCTTAAGCCTTCTTGCGCATTTTATAAATTATTTTTATTTGTTTTTTGGTCTTTAAAGGCCTGATTTTGTTAACTCAAACGCTGTTTGTGTTTTGAAATTTGTATGGAAAAATTATTTTTGAAACGTATTTGCGTAACTTTTCATACAAATTGCAAACGTTTCGAAACGAAATTTTTTACAAAATCTGCCTATAAATAACAGCTATGAAAGATTTTTATTTTTTATGTCTTCTCGAGATTTTTTTTGTATAAGATTAAATGAAGTCTATTTGCTGATAGTTAAGCATTGTTTATATGCATTTCATTGGCGCTATAACAAATCGTCAGTAGACTTCAACCACAACTTTGAAAAGTCACAAACCCTTTATCTTATGCACAGACTTTCAAAAACCATTTGAGAATTCACAAATGATAACATTTTCGAAAGTCACAAAAGAATAAGATAAGCGTAGTAGGCTTAGAAACTAATACAAAACCCAGCAAATAATTTGTATTCGATGTGAAAAATAAAATAGATTCATATCGAATACGAATTATTTGCTGCGTTTTGTATAAGTTTCTAAAAAATGCTTAAGCAAAATTTAAATGCCAAAAAATAATGCTAAAATTTTAAAAGTGCTTTCTTAACTACTATTTCTTCACAACAATGATTATAAAATATTTTTTATTAAAAGGAATTTTATCAAAATATAATAAAAATTGGATGAAAAGGATGAAATACGGCTTTTAAAATGGCTTTGTTTTCAAAACCTATCTCCATAACATACCTGACTATCTTAGTAAAAGGTTCTTTACAGAGAAAATGTCATAGTGAAGGTCGTTACAGGGAAGTTCGGCTGTATTCCTTTACACGATAGCCTTTAAGTATATTTTGGGCCATGAGCTTTGGCCTTTTCATAAACTTTTTTAGATATTGCAAATAAATATTGAATATTGGTAGTGAAAAAACGTTTTAATGGTGTATATCTTAAAATGAAAAATATTCGAAAAAGGCGAATACTTCGACACAGAAAACCCTGGTTTTCAAATAACCCGAATAGACTTTTCGAATAATTCGAAGACCGCTTTTTACAATTCTACATGTGCCAAATGAAAGTTTCTGTGTATACTTGGCAGTTAAAAGATAAACTTTACAGGTATGCCAAAGCAATTTCTAAATAAAAGAATCACTCCACCCTAATGTGTATTTTAACCATTATTTAGAAATTTTTTGTCAAAGCTACAGTATTAATAACCAGGGCTAGGACTTTCATGCAAATGCATGTTTTCTGTCGTGATAGATAAAGCGGTATTGACTAATCATCTATGTGAAGCATAAAATTTTAAGTCGAGTTGTAGTTACAAATTTTGGCAATAAATGCATATTTTTGGAGTTATAAACATTTTTTAATGCAAATTCCTCAATTTTTGACAAAAAAAATATTTATAAGTTGATTATGGATGGCATCCGCCCTTCAGTTGGGTTGCCAGTTGCTGAAAATAATACTACTGATGGCATCCGAGAGCTGTTAATTTCAGTTGCTATTTATTTAGTGCCTTTTTGGCAATCATTAATTTTCGGATGCCGATTGGCAACGCAACTAAAATAAAGTTCGGTTGCATTTAATAATAGATCAAACATGAAAATCGGAGCCCTGTTAATAAACTTGTATAAACTTAATTAAACGTGTAAATTTACTTTATGCTTTTTACCTCTAGCGAGCTTTTTCCTCACATATTCCAATAATTATAGTTTCCTTTTCATAAGGCTCCTCTTTCTTGCACTTTCTTACAGCCATTACTTTATCAATTTTCACATAATTAATGTTTATGTCACATTTTGTGTATGAATAAGAAAAATGTGTAAAGTGAGGAAAAGTTTTAAATGAAAATCGAAGACATGTGTGACACATAGACGCCTTTGGCATGTTACATCTTTACCAAGATCTATGAGCGGCATTCAATCAATCGGAAAAAGACCAATTTTTTAATTGTTGAAAATTAAAATATCACATTGACATAATAGTCTCCACCCCAACATTTTCAATGGAACTCATAATGGAAATAACAAGAAAAAAACAACGTCACAAGCAACAGCTACATTCACAATAATTGTAAATTATTCTAAGTGGATGCAAAAGCGTGTAACTGTGTGGGGAGCAACAGTACAGAAAAAAAAGGAAATTTCTTTCAGCGTTTCCATCATTTGTACATTGTTCGCACATTGACATCAGGCATACAAATTTATTTTAATGTCGACACAATTTATGGCTACATATTTATCCATTCTTTTATTCTCCCATTCTACTGAATGCGGCCTCCACAATATGTACATTCGTTTATTTGTATGCTACTTCCCTTCCATTTAAAATGATAAAATAAAATAGTAATTTTAATCTTAACCCATTAAGTAACCTACACATCCGAATATGTCAATTCGTAAAAAGCACAATATTTCCAAAAATTCACAAAATTATTACCAAAATTCTTAAGCGGCCTGGAGACTATCAAAAAAAGTCATCAAACACAAGGTTGTGTGCGTGCGGTCGTTGTTTTTCGGGTACACGTATTTGTTGTCGGCTCTGTTTGAAGAAAATCAAAAAGTTTTGATTTTTATTTTGACGGCTGATTTTTTGTACGTCTCCATTTGTGTTTGACAAAAAAATTTTATTTTTCTGTGTTTTTCGTCGCAACAACATCGCGGGTAAACAGTAAAAGAAAAATAATTTGTTTTGTGTTTTTCACCTGTGTTGTGTTCTTTTTTCATTAAAAAATAAAAAGATAAATAAAATAAAAAATATTATATTGCAAGTAAAGCAAATATTTTTCAATTGTGTTGTGCTTTTACCGCAAGAACTTTGAATATAAAAAATTTTCAATTCTGCTTTGGTATTTTCATCGTCCGACATTTTTTCAATATGTTCACTACAACGGCAAAATACAAATTGTGTTTGAAGCTTTTATTTGTACGTCTCTTTCAAATGCTACAATCACACGACACCCACACATATGCAATGTTTGATGCCTTATTTTGATAGTCTCCAGGGCCCTTTAAGATTCGTAAATTTATAAAAAAAGTAAGTCTTCCGAAAAATTTACAGACAATTTCACTAACACTTAAAAAATTCACCAAAAGTCGTTTCCCAAATATATTGCAAAACTCATAAAATTTTTTTTAAAATAAATATTAGTGGAATAGAAATAACTGCAATAAATTTTAAATTTCTTCAAGCACGTAAAATTCAACAAAAACAACAAATTCGGCGTAAATTCGAAATTTTATGTATGCATGTAAAAACAACAAAATTTTTAACAAAATCTAACAGAAATCAAGGTGAATTAATTTTATCAGGTGGTGTTGATTCTAAAACAACTACAACATTACAATATTATTTGACATCTCGGCCCCTATGTCAACGTATACAAATTTTGACATACCAGCATCTAATTTGCGGAAAAAAAGTAGAACAGCTGTGCTTATAATATCACCTGTATAAATCCACCTTGACAGAATTTTAAAGAGAATATTGAGGCTACAAAAAATATATAGAGCAAAAAAATTTTTTATTACATATAAATCTGCAAATTTTTTTCGAGGACTACTTGACTTTAAATAACCATAAATCGAAAGTTGGTCTGATAGTACGTTTCCATATACGGGTTTTGGTCAAAATACTCGTTTTGGGCAAAATACGTGTTTTACTACATGTTTTCCCTTAAGATACGTTCACACTTGGCAAATATTTGCTGAAAAAAACGTTACCAACAGACAAGCTAAAATTATATTTCCTTTAATTTCAATATTTTTTTAGATATGGCTTCGCATTTATTAAAAATAATTTAAAAGTAGCTTTTTGCAGCATAATTAACTTTATTTTATGATATAAAAACCAAGTTAAATCACATATTATGTGTTGAAAAAATTGTGTGTCTACACGATATGTTGGCACTGGTAACACATTTTTTACCATAAATATGCTGATTCAACATATCGTCTAGACTAAGCTTTATATTATTAATTTCGCGTTAAAAAAGGTGTAAATGAAAAAAGGTCACTATTATTGATTCGTGTTATATCGAAAACGCGTAAATGAAGTACCGCCTAAATCGAGGCCTACCTGTATATTTACTCTTTAAGTTGACTAAATTTTTTAATTCTTTTGCTAGATTAGGGTTAAACCACCAACAATGGCCGCTAAACTAGTAAAAAAAGATTTAAAAAATGTCAACTCAAAGCACTGTTGCCAGCTTTTTTCCCAAAAATATCATTAAAAGCTAGTTAAAATAGCTAGAAAATGTAAAATATTTCCAAAAATGTTGCGATAAATCGTTAAAAACTACTTGAGAATTTCTAGTTTCAAAATTCCTAAAAAATAGGTAGCGAATAGTTAAAATAACCAAAAGAGGAAATAATTTCAGCGGGGATAAATGATATTTCCTTTCCAAAACGAACAAAATATCTAGAATTTTTATTGAGACCAATTATGAATAACAATTACCCGGGAGTTTATTCCCTATTCCCCTATTCTTAATCAAATCTCCCCGGGAAAATTTTCTCTTTTCCCACTCCTCCTATTAAGCCATCTTTACATGGTAATACAAAGTATTAAAGATTTTGAAGAATCAAAATATTATGAAATGCTCTTCGTGCTTAAAAACAGAGAACAAAAGTCTGTTGTAAGTATTTTTCATGTTTACACCTGTGGTATGATGATAATACATAAGTTTCTAAAATGGTTTAGAGAATAAATATTTACCGAACGCTTGTTATATTTTGTATCCGTATTCTCTCCTACTCAATACAATTTGCGTTTACATGATAAGATAATTTTCATTTTTAGACAAATCGTAATACATGTATTACCATGTAAAGACACCTTAATATGTATGAATATTTTTGGAAACTATTTTATGTTATATTTTTCGGGACTTATTTCGTAGGGTAGGAGCATATCCAGCTTAATCTGTTGAGAGGGAAAATTTTAAACGAAATATACCATTTAAAAAATTTATTGTAGAAACTCAACAGAAATGAGGCAAGTTTTATTAGTTTTGGGGAGAAAATTTCAACTCCATTATTTGATACCTCCGTTTAAAATGGGTTAATTTCAAGATTTATTTATTGCAGCGAATAATTCAAATGAAATGACAAGATCATGGAAAATACATAAAAGACAAAACCAAATAAAAAGGGCAATATTTGTTGGGCAATGCCCGAACATACGCATCGTGACGTTAATATTTTACAAAAGAAAAAAATACAGATTAATGTCATCGAAATGAAATCAGAATTCAACGACAATAAATGCAATAAAACAATAATAGCAGCATCCCACGTGTGTCTAATGTTGGTTGCAAAATTAAATACAAAAAATATGAATATATTAAAGAAAACTGAAAAAATTGTTAGTACATGCGGATTACTTCAGAGCTTTTTTCTCATTTTCATGTTTAGGAGTAAGGCAAATAGCAACCAACCAACCGCATGTTTAAAGCAAAATGTCAACAACATCGAAATCCAAAGACTATAAAAATGACAAGATGCTAATTTTATGCAAACTCTGTCTGTGAAGTTTGTGGAGACTTCTAACTCCTTAGTAGGTAGGTTGGCAGGCGGGCAGCAGACTGGTAATCAAGTCGTTTTAAGGCATCATAAAATATCGTACATCCCATGTACAAGTATCAATGTCACTTTTATAGACAGAGGACAATTTCTTTTGTAACATTGGCAGCAACAAATTGTTGATTTTTGTTTTTCATAATTTATATTTAACAAACTGTATTTGCATAGAGTAGTGACTCACAGTCGACGAGTGATTGAAGGCGATGAAACTAAAGTGTCTTACAACATCCTGTTTTATGGCTGCGTTGGCAAGAGGCATATTTTGTGCACAAATTTTATTACATTTTAAGCACAAAATATTAAAAGTTTTATGATAATTACTTGTATTTACGCAAGTGCTTTTAAATTTCTTATAAATTATGTTAGGAAATAAATATTAATCATCTCAATATATGGCTCCAGAAATGAATGACTGGTCAGTTTCATTGGCTGGTCAGTTAGCTGATTCATTCACAATGCAGCCCATTAAACCCCGCTCACAAGTGCTCACATTAATATTTAATACATACTGCAAATATTGGTTCTGTAAAAAATAGTTGACGCGTCCGGAAATATTAAATTGCGTTACATACTAAAAACAGACGAAGTTTTTATAAAAACATGGTATTTTTAACTGAATAGGTTTAAGTTGAAAGTTATTATTTCGGCTTAAGTTCATTATTTGAACTAATGTAAATTCGAATTATTATAAAGAGTGGAATATTTAGAATGTCTAATCAGACTAGCAGAACGTATCAGTAATACTGATTTCGACGGCCGCTACACCATCTCATCAGCGTTCGTTGACCATTTTTACCGCTCTTGACAGTGGATACTAATAGCTAGGAACATCAACAATTAAATCCATTTATTTAAAGAAGTGCAACACGAGAGGCACTTTACCTTCTTTTATTCAATTTTGTTAATTCACCTTTGGTTAGTATGAAATTTTCATGTCTGATTAGACATACTAAATATTCCACACTTGATAATAATTTGAATTTACATTTTTTTAAATAATGAACTTAAGCCGAAATAATAACTTTAAAATATATTAAATTACTCTATGTGTGAATTGTTCGACTATAGGTCATATTTTTAATAAAATTATTAATAAAAATTAAACGATTTGTTGTTTCATTTTAAATTTGTTACATTTTTATTTTATCCCAATATTTCGAATAGCTTCGCTATTCATCTTCAGGGGAAAACAGCACTGTTAAAAATATATTTAAAAAAACAATTATTAAAATCTTTTTACACAATCTTTTGTATAACTATGTAATACATTACATTTAAATTTAACACAAATAATAGTTAGTATTTAATATTTAATATATGAACATTCTAAATATTCAACCGTCATTAACAGCAAAAACATATTTACTGACATTAGGTCCGTTTGTTTACTTTTCCAGTAAAATCCAGTAGTTGAGTAAATTCTGGGTAATTTGAGAATTTTACTCACAAGAATGGCTCTTGCACAAATAAGTACACGAACGGAAAATTGCAAAAATTTGCAGGTTTAGCAAAACAGCTGATCACTAAAATGGATAGTGTTGTAAAATATATGTGTTGTTTCGACTATCCAGCACATATATATTTTTGGTACTTGGTACAATGCATTTCTATAATTATAAATTCGTAGCGAAATGTATTTATTAAATAGAACTTCGGAAAAGCCTTTACACTTGTTTATTTTGTACATGACTTTTAAGTTTGTTTCTGCTTAAATGACATACGAAAATACATCATTACTTGGTTTTTGATATTCGGTACCCCAAGTAACAGGCAGTAATAAGTATTCAAATATATATTAGCTTTACATCTCTAAAGCATTAATGTAAATAAACCAATTTGCCATGGGTGCCAAGAAAAGAAAACTTGGCGTTATATGCTCTTCTGGAACATACAAGTTGAGAAGAAACTTGCTTAGAATGTATGTACAATAATTATTTTCAGTTTTTGTTGGACTTTTAATTCAACTTTTCTTCTTTTAAACGATTTTTTAAAATTGTATACATTTTGATTGCTTACTTTTCTTTGTTTATTTTATTGAATTATATGTTTTTTTCTTCTACTGGATTTTACTGGCACAAATTTGTTCAGTAAAAATTGGCAGACTCTCAGTCAAACAACTGTCACTTTACTCTCTCAATTGATGCTCTCTTTTGTAAATTTATGTGTAAACGAACGCATTTCACTAAAATCCAGTACAAATTTGTACCAATTTTTGCAAATTTTGGGGTAAACGAACACAGTTATTAGCTTCTCTGATTATTAACTATAGTCCTACAGATTTGAGCGCAGTTTTCGGTATCTGCTGTATAATTTAGACTTTTTTCTGAGGGAACGTCAATTATGTGCAACATTTCTAAAGTAAATCTCCTAGAATAATTTTTCTCTTTTTGTAATATTTTTACATCATCGAAGTTGGGTATGTGATTTGTCTTTGCACAATGGGCCGCGAGTGCAGTTTTTGCTCTAAAGGCTTGTTAGCTCTGAAATCCGACTAATGAGATGCTAGTCTAGTTTTAAGCTTTGTTTTAGTTGTTTCAACGTATCTTTTGTTGCATGTGCCCGAATCGTCGCCGCTGCGTTTGATGCTATATATGACATTGCATTTTTCTTTTTTCTTAAGTTTCGATTTTGTGTTACTGTAAGGAAAATATATGCTAACTCCATGCCAAGTTTTTTGTTATACATACGGCCGTTAATTATTTAGGATTAAGTTCATTTAATTAAACTTTCTACTAAATGATATATATTGAGAAAGGAATTTCCAAAGCATGTAATAACTGAAAAGACAAATTCTTGTCTGTTTAGGCGTCGAACTATTATTTTCGAGATCAATCACTATCTCATCATCAGAGCTCTTGTCATACATGCTCCCACTGTGAGGGTGGTGAAGTGAGTTAAGGTGCGTAGCATTAAAAATTTTTGATTGCTCTAAAAATTAAATTCAACGATCTTAACCCAGAATAATCAAACATCTTTGGATTCGAAACCATGCAGTTCGATTAAAATTCATAAATTCAATTTAAAAATTTCTACATTAAGATGAACAAAAAATGAAGAAAAAGTACTGAAAGCCAAACGCTAATCGAATTTTGTGCCAAATATATAAACATAAGATGCTTAGATCCGACAAAAAATACCAAAGTTACAAGACAGAATTTTTTTCATACAAAATTACTTTTGATCGAAAATATTGTTTTAACTATAAACTGAATTTAAGCACACAGGAAAAAATAGATAAGTATTATGTTCAATAAAACCATGTTGTAGAAAAAACATATGAATTTCAATAACATTTGTCATTAACTTAATAAAATATTTCTTTGTATGTATTTCTTTCCCATGCCGGCTATTTCTTTTCTTTTTATACATAAGTACTTAAAACAAGTTTTATTTCATAAAAAAAGTAAGTGGGACATGGCTCAGCTGCAGATAGTATGCGTTACGTCCGGTAAACCGGGTTCGTATCCCAGCCATGTTAATATTTTTTTATGTTATATTGTTTTTTCTTTTGAAGTAATTTTGTTATCAATATAGCGGGATTCTTTATCTTTTAAAAAAAATTATTGAATACTGGGATTTTTGTTACCAAAAACGAAACTAATTGTTTTCTGTGTACATTTCAAGGCCAATGAAAATACTATTTGTGAGAAAATATTATATGCACATTCCGCAAGAATGTGTACTATGGGAAACTATTTTTTGTATTTTACTGACCCATAGAATACTTTAGAATCAATTTGACTATCAAAATAGATTGTTTAATTTATTCTCAAAAGTGGCATTTTAATGCTCGGCTAATTCGGCAGGAGTGCTCAGTAAATACTCTAACCCATTAAATCCCTTACAGCCCAACCTAAATCAAAGCGTTAAGCGTCGCGTAAGCAACAGGGCACGTATATACAGTACAGTTTACCATAAAATATTTACTGCGAATGCACTGTAAATACATAAACTGTAGCTTACGCGACAATTAACGCTCTGATTCAGGTTGTGTAGTTAGGTTCCATTACAGCTTTCAATTTCGTCAAATTTTCAGCCATTAAATTTTCGTGTGACGCATTTTTCTACGAATTTCCGCATTTAGATGACGATATTTCACAACGTCAGTATTCTTAAATTCATCCATCATTTGGAGTTTCTCATCAGTTACCCAGTTGTTTTTAGCTTGATTTTTGCGGTAGCATAACATATTTTTGATGCTTCACTGAGAGTTTCTTTAAAGGAGCTCCATGTTGCAACTGTGTCAGTATGTTGGGTATATAGTTCTTTTAGCTGATTATTAATTTGTTGCCATTGGCGTAGATATGCCTTTCTGGCGGAGAGGAGGGGGCAATGCCTCCCAGACTTGATTTTGCCCCCCCCCCTAGAATTACTGAAATATTTAATAAAAATTATTAAAAACTTCTCTATGTTTGGAAAGACATACATATTAGTATTCAAATCGTAAATGTATCCCGTTTACTTACAGAAATCATTAAAATTTTTATAAAAATTTAGTTTCCAATAATTGCAAAATACGTTCGAAATAATCATACTAATAAACAATTAGCTACTGGCTTCAGCTTTTCACATGTTTACATGTTCATATATACTTAAGTATAAAATCAAACCAAAAAAGTTTGTCTTGAGTAGAACAAAAATCAGAAAAATGGGAATGAAGAAAAATAAACCGATGGCAACGCTGGGAAAGTGCACTTTAATATCAGCTTGAGAGTGATTTAATTCTCGTATTCAGTTTTCACGAAAAAGTTGTATATATAAGAATTAAAATCACATTCAACAGAGCCACCTGACAAGTGGTGTGAAGCAAATACACGTGAGCACTGACGATGGAAGTGTAGCGGCTTCCGAAAGTGGCGCTACTCTGTTCTGCTGTGTACGTTGAAAAATTAAGTTGATGTTAATTTTTCCCTTGTTCCTTGGAATATTAATCACGCCCAAATCTTTCTGAATATAACGTTACGAACCTTAGCCTAATAATCAATTTGGATTCACAATGCAAAATTTTTGTTTTTTACGTAAAAACCCTAAACAAAAATGTACGAGTGTGTTTATTTTATTCTGATGATATATTTTTGTATATTCTCTAACAATATATAAAAAGTAGTACATACAACATTTTAAAAACCTTTTGATACTGGGTCCAGTTGTGGATAAAATTAGTCCAATAGCTCATCAGCAACATGATTTTTAAAAGTTTTAGACCTTAAAAAATGTTTCACATCGATAGTCATAAATTGACAACACGTAACTGCGTTTTACAACTTTTCAGTAGAAGAAGTTACGTTATAAATATGCTGAAAGTGTTATTAACATAAAAATAAAATAGCTGAAACTTATTTAGTAGATACTCTCAACTAATTTCTGTTATTTTACTTTGAGAATGGGGACGTTTTCTGCACTTTGTGAAAAATAATAAAACGTCAGTTACAAGTTGTCAATGTATGACCATCGATATGATATCCAAAACTTTATAACAACTCTTAACTGCAAGAAAATCGGAATCCACATTTTTTAAAGTTTATTCTGAATGCATACTTCTTTTATTTTAAAACGTAATATGTCTTTAATATTCAGTAAATAATACTATTTGCTTTGATGTATGTATATGAAATGTTTTAGGTTTTATTGAATTACTTTTAAGTTATGCTTGTTTGAATACGATTTTTTGCTTCATGACACATATTTTTCAAGGCTAATTTTGCGACAAGTCAAAATTTTCGCGACGAGTGTTCATCAATTTCAATTTTGCAGTTCTCTACTTGAAACAGAATTTTATTATTTGGTGTGATTATTTCGAACTAATTCGCCTTTTAGTCCAAACGATTTTATGGCGCAAAAGTCCGTAGCATGATATTCAGAAATAATTAGACAGGATAATTATTATAAGGAATCAGGGAAAAATTTCCAAAAAACAACGTTGTCCTGTTCTGCCGTGTATGTTGAGAATTTTCTTTTGAAGAATACTTACATAAAAAAATATTTAACAAATATATTTACTTCTCTTTAAAGCACCATCCAAAGTCGATTATAAGATTCTTCTAAAGACGCCGCAAAAAAGCCGATGAAACATTGGGAACAAAAATGGAATAAATTGTTTTTTTTTGCATATAAAGTAAAGAAAAAATCTGATCATAAATAGCCTAAATAATAAAACACAGAATATAAGATGTTTTGTTTTCATCAGATTTAGGTCCATTATGGCAAACATTTTTATAATCGAATAGACTATTCAATGATATTAGAAATAATCTATGGATTTTTTTTATTATTTGTGGTACAAAACAGCTTCCGAAAAGGCAACAATTGGTGATGAACTTTAAAAATTTCGAAGAATTTAAACTTTTATCCACTCTAACTTGGTCGCCTTTCATTCTATCAGAGCCACTATTTGACGCGTTATTTAGTAGCCTTTCAAATAATATATATATATATCATTTTAAACGAACAAGCCTTTGATTCTGAATGACGCTTTAACAAGAAGTATATACCGAAAAACGAAAATGAACCTTTATGTTATGCACAATGGCCGAAATGAAATTTTTATTCCTTTTTTGTGTTTAGCATATCATAATTATTTTAAAAATGCTTTAGAAAATTAAGAACTTAAAAAAAATAAAAGTTTGTAAAGCAGTGTTATTAAAAGCAATCGATTTTTTTAGTGGTACTGTTAGTTAGGAAAATTCATAACCGGATTAAAAAAACAAAAAAATTTTTGCCCCCTCTCCCCTAGAAAAAATGTTTTTGTATTAAGTATCTGTTTTGGTTTATTTTTCTTTGTAAGTGCAATTTTAATAGAAAGTTTAGCTAGCATGAGGTTGTGGTCTGATAGAACGTCTGGTCTGGGATAGGTAGAACCTGTTTTGATTGATGATTCAAATCATTGGTTTATAAGTATAAGCTTACAGGTTGCCTAGAAATGAGATAGTATTGTACCTATCAAGAACTTGGTGCTTATTTTTATCTCAGTACTTTTTACGGCCGAAATTTTTGGATAGGAACTTGGCCTTATCACATTTATGTTTTTGTGCGGATTTATTTAACACCATTATTATATTTTGTAGTTTTTCATCCAGTTGGAAGTTTGAGAAAATAATATCTATACCTAAACTAAGTCAGAATTCAGGCCAATCGCTCTTATATGCTACTTAACAAACGTTTTAGAAAAAATCTTTATAATCGGATGTCTTCGTTTATCTCTGAAAAGAACTTATTGACACTGGTTGAGAACTAAATTCTTTTTAAACCATTTTAAATGTCTTCAGAATTTATTAATATCTATTTTAAATATTATACTTTTTTACAACAATACTGCTGCATTTTAGTATGCAATTAGTGATAAAAATGCTTGCAATTATTTCAACACATAATTTTATTACATTTTATATATCGTAACTTGATCAAAAAATCATATTTAAACCACAATTTAATGCACTAAAAACACAAACATGAATAAGTACAATCAGCAAAAATTTAATTTAAAATTAATTTCTGGTTGCGGAATGGTTTGGTTTACTCAGCTAACAAAACAACAGTGAAAAATGAAATCATCTGCCTCACAGGTTGTATTACAGATCCAACCTCAAATTTTGACCGTTAAAAAGACCAGACATGGTGTTTGTTTTGATAAAAGGATTTGCTGGAAAATTAAAACACTAAAAATAAAAAAATTAATAGGAAAAGAAAAAGCCTCACGAAACAGGGGTTGCATGAATTGGATACTTGTTTTATTAATATCTAGCAAAAATATACATACATATTAAAATTTTTGTAAATTACGCATTTTAAGGTGGGTTTTGGTGATGAAGAAGATTTACAAAATCAAATAGAAACAGCAGCAACAGAAGCTTTAGCCCCCTCAGGAGGAAGCAAATGAGATTTACTGTGTATTCGTATCACCAACCAACACTACGGCTGATGTCTAAGTGTGATGTTTTTCCCATTCCCATGTCTAGTAGTGAGTAAATTTCATTGCCTTTAGGTGGGATTTTGGTTAAATGAATTCATAACTTTGTTGTTTTTCCTCTATTGATTTTTTTTTATTTTATGTTAAGAATATAATTTATGACAATTTACAAAACACACATTTACAATTCAAAAAGTAACTGGTTTTTTACGACACAAAAGGGTGGAGGGGATGTCAGAAGTGGGAGAGATTTTTTCAATTTCCAGTCCTATTTAAAAAGATTAAAAAAGGAAAATATCATCGTAGAAACTCGAATGTAGGCATTTTTAAAATATGTGAAAATAATTTACAAATGGTCGTCTGAGACACGCTTTTGCCATTGCAAATGAAGTGAAAATTGTAATAAGAATTTATCAAAAAATGCTTTTTGATAATAAACAGATGAACCCCTTCCTGAACTTTTGAAAGGAGATATGCATACACTGAAAATAATCCTTGCAACATTTTATGAAAAAAACTTTCGTAGTGACTTTCTTCGTAGAATATACGAAACTTTCGTATATATTACGAAAAAAACATTTAGGCAATATTTTTTTCAATTTACGAAAGTAACGAATACCTTTCGTAAACATTTTTCCTTGTTAAAATATGTATTTGAAATAAAACAATAAATTAAAATAATTTTTTATAAATTGACGTATTTTTCAGATGTAAGTAAATAAAACAAATTTTTAGCTCTTATAAAATAAGTGGAACGTGGCTGAGTGGGTAGAGTACATGACTTGAAATATAAAGATTGCGAGTTCCTGCCCAGGTTGAGCCATACTTTTTTCTTACTTTTACCCTGCGTTTAGACATGTAAGTACTTGCATGCAAGTTCTGTGTACGTATTATCAACGAAAAAGCAATTTGTATTCGTTTCTCTGTCTTTCTCATAGCGGAACCAAAAGTGTGTTAGTAGAAAAGTTTGAGTGTATTGAGTTTTTCGAACTTGCACTTGCATGTGTAAAGGCCAGGTTATTTTTTGATTATTTTCGTACATTTCGTATATTCTACGACAGAATTTTGTGGTGCGAAATTACGAAATATTTCGTAATATGTACGATCGTTGCATATGTTGCATGGAATTTGTTCAGTGTACGTATTACGTTTAAAAAAAAATTAATTAAAATCACAAACATTTCATAGAAGCGCAGAGCAGAAAATTTCTGTAATAAATTTGGCAATATACGAGTACAACTTCACACGAATAACATTTTTTAAAGAGAATAGATAATTAGTTTTTAAATCTTTCTGGAAGAGGATATATGCTTGAATGAAACGTTACTCATGATCTCATTTCTAAATGAAATGAAGGAGGCTAGATACAAATGAGATGAGTCTATCAGTCTGTAGATTGAAGCTTCGACTCTGCCTTAGCAAATGCAAAGGAACATAATCAGCAAGGAAAAAACGTCTACAATTTAGACACTTTTTTATGTGCTTATTGTCGTTTTATCGCCAAGTCATATATGGGCATTTCCATGTCAGCGTACGTGACATTTGTACGCCTGCAAAGTGGACTAAATTTTGCAAAAATAGGAGTAACTGAAAAAAATTCTGTCATTATATTCCGTTCAGAGGGTACTATGTATGTGTGAAAAAAAAATATTATTTATTACACTTGGAATACTCTGTTGTCCAAAATATCGAAGGAAATAAAGGCATAGCGTACGTGCCATAAAACGGAAGGGGTGTTAAGGTACATGTAAAAATATGTGGAAATCTGCGAATTTTGAAGTTTTTTTTTTAATTTCTTAAGAGAAGCCAACTATTTTTGATTTATTATCCGTAAATTTGAAATAAAAAAATTTTTGGATGATTTTATAATGAACAAAATTTCATAGCTAACATGGGAAAATCTGCGAGTTGTGAAGTTTATTTCTTTTTTTTAATTTCTTAAATGAAGTCAACTATTTTTCCTTTATTATCCTTAATTTTGAAATAAAAAAACTTTTGGATGATTTTATAATAGCGTACGAGACGGATTTTTCTCTTATAGTATTCTTAAGTAATGAAATATATGTTTTGTAAATATATGTAAGCAAAAAATTAAAAACAAATAAAAAAATATGCATTTGGTGATAATAGCAATAAAAACAATCAAGATTCAAATTAATTTCACACTGCATGCTATGTACTTGGGCGCTGAGTTTACGGCGCCACCTTAGCCTACTACAGAATACTACGTACTCTAATAATGAATTTGAAAAATCTTCGCTTAATGAATACGCAGTTCGAGAGTCATAGATATATGCTGACTATTATGATATGAAGTTTTTTTATTTTTGAAATTTAATGAACATTTCGCCATTTTTCATTTGCATTTAGTTGCATTTGAAGTACAACACTGAAAAGAAAAAACAATCCATCCGTAATTAAATTAATCCCAAGCGGTGTCAAAAGTACGATAATCCCGGTTTTTCTGAAAAATTGCTTAAGTCGGAATATTCAAGTGCAAATTACTTAATTTTAGCCTGATTACCCTTTATTCATGTAAAAAATTCTTATTTTAAGTACGAATATATTTATAAACTTTATATACAGTCGTGCTCGTATTGTCTTGATGTCTGTTTGCTTGATGATAACCACAAATCCCTTTTTTGCACTGGTTATTGTTTATTTTCATTGCTCGGGTATAGCTGACAAAGTAGCTTGACAATCTTAACTGCGTACTTTATAATCAATCCCGCCGCGAATCAGGATAACTTTTATTTATTTAATCTTGAAATAGAACAGACTTGAGAATTTATATTTTTACTACTTATATAAATTAAAATTTTTACTTACTTGTTTTAATTTAAAATTTATTTTTGTTCATTCCTAGTATTGAACTTAGGTCATCATGTTGGTAAGCCAACGCCTAAGACCTCTCAGTATAGAAAGAACGACAGCTAAAATCCAGTATAAACCAGCAGCATGTAATACGACGTTTGCAGGATATTAGTCGGCACTGAGCGAACACACAGAATAAGCAACAACAAGACAAGCAGCGTTGTCAACTTAGTGCTTTTCGCACCATTTTTAGTGCTTTTTCAACTCTTCGACGCGAAAAATTTTGGAGTTAGTGCTCGGTGCTTTTTTAATCTAATTTTTGGTGCTTTTATTTTGTAACGGTGGCACTAAACCCAAAATTCAAAAATTAATTTCTTTATCTAAAAATTTTGTTTCAAGTGTAAAATTCTTCCTTAATGCAACATTTTCTTGAACATGTTTTTGCAGTCATGCAGAAAAATGAAAAAAGTGGATTCGAGCAATTAGTGGTGCTTCATATTTTATGTTTTAAAAGCTTCAAAACCCATAAAAAACGAATTCTTGCACGTATTTCGTTTGCTTTGCACTTCAGATTTCAAAAACTATTAGTTTTCAACGAAACATATTCATTAGGGTAATTACTTTTTGGATTTTTTTGGATATAAGCAAGCTCCAGTTCCAAAATCGTGTAGGCCACTATTTTTCCGTGCCTGCGATCTCACTTTTTCGCGATCATCGAAAAATTCACGCACCAAACGCATTGAAGTTTTGTATATAAGTTTTTTTTTTATTAACGAAGACATATTTTACAGTTATTTTTTTACTCCAAATGGCGGGTAACGATTTTGTAAGTACGATTATATAAAAAAACACAAAAATTGAGTTATTTCGATTAAAATATCACGTTTTTTAATAAAAGAAAAAATTGTGTATACAAAACTTCAATGCATTTGGTGCGTGAACTTTTTGGAGAATCGCGAAAAAGTGAGATCGCTGTTGTTACTTATCCATTCCCCACACGATTTTGGAACTGGGGGATGTCCCCAAAAATAGTTGCTACCCTAATATACATATGTATATTCTACTCTTACATGGGCATCACGTGGTGTAAGAACTATTCCGATACTTTTTATGGTTTCTTTTTGTAGCCGTCTAAACTTGGGCATATCTGCCATTTTTTGAGAAATGTTTCAGGATTGAATAACTTTAGAGCGCGTCATCGGATACTAAAAATTTGGCGTCATTCGAAAGGTTTCAGTCTCCTCTTAATAAGTTTTTATTATAAAGGACATAGCTACCCGCTACAAGATCCTCTAAAATGCCTAAATATCCTGGAAAAGGTATTTCTAATTTTCTTTATTTTTTACAGAGTACAACTGAAAGGTCTTTATTATACAAAGTCTTTAATAAGGGATGAAAATAGATTCAAAAGTTTCAGTTTTTTTTATGATAACCCGATAATTTCTATGAAAAACATGTAGGAATAACTTTGATGATCATATATAATCAATTAATATCGGATATGATATATTAAGCTCTAAATAACATTAAATTAAGAATTTTAAAAACCCACGATGAAAATAGATGATAACTTCAAAACGGCTGGACCAATTTTCTTTAAACATAGGTTAGAGGATTTTGGATCAAGTCACCCTTCAAACAAAATTTACTAAATTAAAAATCGATCTAGCCGTTTGGGAGCTACGGTGTCAAAGACACAGATTCAACAGGATACATGTAGAAAATATGTGATATCTTCTTCAAAACGCTGGACCGATGTTCTTCAAACATAGCTAAGAACTCTATCGATCAAGTTACTTTTCAAACAGAAAAACCAACATCAAAATCGGTCAGCCGTTTGGTCTGTACGTGGAGTCGTACATACACACACATATACACAGACCCCACTACAAACTTATAAAAACCCCTTTTTTTGTCGGGGGCTAAAAATAGAAAACTACAAAAAGTCTGAAGAATTTAGTGAATTTAATTTGTTTTAATTAATTCGTTTTAAATCTGCTCGATTTACAGAATAGGCAAGTATATAAAAATTTTTTTAAATAAAACTAAAAAACTAAAATTTAGTGCTTTTTTCCAAGAATTACGAGTTTTTTTTACTTGTTTCAGTGCTTTTTGAAATCTAAAAGTTGACAACGCTGAAGATAAGCACAACATGCGACTGAAGCTACTCAGGAAACAATTTTGGCCGACATGTCTAACATCAGAAAAAATCTGAGACTACCAGACAATCAGCCGAGTTGTCTAAAACTCCCTCAGACATTTGGCAGATCAGTAGGCAGTTTTCTGAAATATTATCCGATTAATATCAGAATAGTCTGCTCATTATCCGAAGTCAATTTAATTTCCTTTAAGGCATTTAACAGAATAGTCTGCACATCTTCTGATCTACGTCTTACGACTTTTAGCAGTCACTTCTGCACATTGTCTGATTTTAGCTTTCGTTACAATTCTCATTTATCTCTCTAGTTTATACGCACAACTATTTGAGTTTTTAAACTTATAAAATATGGGTAAATGTTTTCTGATGAGCTGCCATAAGCAGCACAACAATGCATGGAGAATTTTAAACGACATTTTTGATAAATTTCTAATTTTAGCTCCGACTTTTCTCTGATATTAATACGCCAGGACGTAAAACGTATCAGATAAATCGGAAAATTTTCTGATGTTTTGTCAGACATTTTCCCGACATTTATAAAATATGTTGAAAATTTCTTTAGAATTTCCCTAGGAAATTCGTCGGAATTCGTACATAGATACGACCTTTCGGTATAGTTTTTAGAATTTCGTCAGACAAAGAAATCCGATTTCTTGTCAACCACTCATATGATTTTCGGTACGTTTTCTGACCGACATCGGATACGAATTCGGCATCTTGTGCAGACTTATTTATTTATTTAATATTAAACTTATAGCTAAATATAAGATCAATATAGGGAAGTGAAAGCACTAGCTACCAGGACCATCGGCTTTCTGACCGACTTCGGACTGAAATCGCCAAAAATTGTTTGCTGGGTATCCACAAGCAAACAAATACCAACACACTACGACCGTGAAAGAAGTTTGTACTAATAGTAGTACATAAAATAAGAATTTTTGTACACAATTTAATAATACTCGAAGTAAGTAAAAAGTACTTGAATTTAGTACGTCGTTTTTCTTACTGTGTACCATAGCGTACGTGACGAACTTTAAATGGTTATACAATTTTTATTAAACCAAGTTAAAAAATACATACATACATATGTCGATCAATATTTATCAATATATAGCTAATCGAACTCTATCTTTTATCTTTCCTCGCGAACCTTATTGTTTTATGTTGGAATATTAATTTTAAGGTATAATTACAATGTTACAATTAACTGAATTTAGTCGCTAGAAAAGCGAAAATAGTTTACTGTAATGTCTTAAAATTAGTCAAAAAGATATTGGCGCATAATCATAGTCAAAACAAAGTTTACTTTAGGAGTTTAAAACCAGTATTTTGTGTAACAATACTGGTTTTAAATTCGTAAAGTATACTTTGCTTAGGACTATGAATATGCGCCATTCAGTTTAAGCTGTTATTTTTGATATTTAAAAAATGTAATAAGGTATAAATACCTCTGTATTCGAAAATTGTATGGTTTTTTTCCTCTTTACCATATCGAGTCGCAACCGCACGATATTCATAACCAGCAAAAATAAAACTTTACAAGAGAAGCTTTTATTGAATAACTTCGCTTCAAATGGCAGTATTGGTGTGAAATTAACTATATCATATAATTTTAATCCAATATATGAACATAATAAGTTTTAGGCACATTATTACAACTAGGCAATAGTTAAAGGCAGGATTTTGTCGGACGAATAAAAAGTTTACCTTTGTTAAAACTTTACTTTAAATTAAAGTGAGCGATAAGTTAAAGTCAGGTGCATCCTACCTGGTAGGTTAAAGTAAATTTTTAATAATGATAAACTGTTTATCCGTCCGACAAAAGCCTGCTTTTAGCTATTGTCAAGTTGTAATAATGGTTCTTAATGCTTTATTTTTAATATAATGGTATTTTATGCGGCATACGATATATTTTTCTGATTTTTGCTCCCAATAATTTCTGTTTTCATAATATGCTTATTTAACTGCTGAAAATAGTCCAAATTTTCAGCACTAAATCTGGAGATATGAAAAATGGTTTGATGTGGATTAGCGAGGGTGATGGATGTACGTATTCACAAATGGGCTAATGTCACGTTGAAGGCTTATTACTTCTTATTTTATTATTATATTTGTATAATAATATTATTATTTCCAACGTATCTGCTTCTGAATCCAAATTGATTATTAGGCTAAGGTACGTAACGTTTAAATCAGAAAGAGTTGGCATGATTAATATTCCAAGGAACAACGGAAAAAAATAAAATCAACTTAATTTTTCAACGTACACAGCAGAAGAGAGTAGCTCCACTTTCTGAAGCCGCTACACTTCCATTGTCAGTTCTCAAGTGTATTTTGCTTACCACCACTTCTCAGGTGGCTTTGTTGAATGTATAAGAACTGAACGTTTATAAGAACTAAAACTTATTTATACAACTTTTTCGTGAAAATTGAATACGAGAATTAAATCACTTTTAAGTTGATATTACACTACACTTTCCCAGTGTTGCCATTTGTTAATATAATATTGTGTAACAAAAAACGGATTCTGTTTTTTGCAATAAAATTTGCACAAAATTTGCCTTCGTCACGTAAACAACCTAACAACAATTAATACAATATAATATACACTAATACAATATAATATACACTAGCGCACATCAAAAAACATCATGATGTTGATGAGAGCCCTGATCAGGGATTGAACTCACGTTCTCAGTCGTAACTGGCTTTGTAGTCAACGCGCTAACGGTTTTTATGTTGTAGTTAACACTGCGACCAGACGTGCAATTTTTATTTCTGAACATAAGAAATAACGTTGGCAGAATGATGTCACAAAAAATGTCTGTGTTCAAACTTCTGTTAAGGGCTGCGTAAACGTAGTTACATATGTTTGGGCACAATTTGTATATATTCGTGTAGTAAACTTGCACGGTATTTTATAAATTTTTTATATATTTCACTTAATTGTTTTTGTATTTATAAAAATTTTATAGATATGAACATAAATAATTAAAGAACAATTTAAATATTTTGTTTACTTGCTTTCTTTCTTCTTTTTTTTCTATAAAAACAAGCAAATTATACAGAAACCACCACATACATACACACTAAATTTGACAGCTTGTGTCCTAACATAATTGCTCTGGCTTGTATTTGAACATTAATTTCCAAACATGTATCCGAACACAGGCTCCATTACTCATACGTAACGTTGATGTAGTTGCATGTTGCTATTCGTTTCTGTCACATTGAAAAGCTATGAGACAGAAACGATCAGCAACATGCAACTACACACAGTAATTTTTTTTTTTTTTGTTAGCAACAGATTTTGACAATTGCCAACACAAAAATTTCCAAAGTTATGTCTCGTCAAGCCCCTGTGTAGGAATTATAAAATGCAAAAATCTCCATAGCCTTAATAAATAATTATTTCTTCACAAAGGTATGTTGTATTCAAATGAGAAAAATCGAATATGTATTTTTTATTATTTAAACAAAATGTTAAAGTTTAACACAATTTAAATACATAATTTAACTTTGTGTTGCTACTTTTTTTAATTTAAATTTTAAGTTTAATGTTACATTACATTAACTTGGTTATTATTAATATATTTAAAAAAAATTTTTAATACGCGGAATTAACGTAGTAGAACCAGTCTATAATATGTATAAGGTCTTTTGTATACTTTAAGGAAATTTTAAGTAAAAACTTTTGAAGAAATTAGAAAAACATAAAAAAATCTCCTGTTAAATATGATTTCTGTGGGTTACGTCATTTTCGCTGTCACATTTTAAAGTAATGCGACCGACAAAAATAAAGTAATTGCCAAAAAATGTTTGTAAGGAAAATTAACGTGAAACTTATATGTATATAACTCATAGGGTCATTAGTAGGCTACATTTAAATTTTCATTGAAAAATTCTGATCACATTGAAATAAAAGTAAAAAAAAACCTTCTCCTGTCAAATTTGTTTCTTGCGGTTTGCGTTATTTTTAGCAGTTAGGACACGATATGTATGTATGTATATCTGGTGCCTTATTCATCATAAATTTTGAAGTTCTTCTAAAACTTTTATGAAACAGATTTCCATACAAAATTTGTTTCACAAATTTTTTCTAAGTAAGTACCTATTATGAATAAAGGGGCCAGCGTTCAAATTCGCTTGAATTATATAATAAAAAAAATACTATGGAAAATAAAACATAGAGTGTAATAGCAATTAATTTATTTAGGAATAAGCGCCATTTGTAACCTTGTGCAGGGTTTCTAAACACTTACACCCACATACTTACTTATGTATGTACATATGGATGTATTCCGGAAAGGACTTCTACACATACTTCAAATATAACATATTTCTATAAAACTCATTAAATAGTACATTTGGGATTCAACTTTAATTGAGTTTTCAAATCTTTAGAAAATTAAACATTCATTCGAAACTGTTAATTACAACAGAGAAAGAATGATTGTTATATTGCAAGCGGGAAACTAAAACAAAAATGATAAATAATTTTCAATAATCATCTAGTATATTGTTATTTTAATGTCATTTACTATTAACTAAACATTCACATACATTAATTTATCTGTGTGTGTATGTAGTGTAGTAGTACAATATTTGTCATTAATTTTTCCTGTTAAAATTTTATAAAGAAAATGCTTGTGGTACGACAACTTTATGGTACATACGAGTAAATTATGTTAGATAGCAAAAAAAGATGTAGTGGTGGCTTTTTCGTATTAGAAAGTGAAACGCATATACTATAGCAAACCAAATAAAAAATTACAAGAAAATTGTAACAGCTGCATTACAATGTTCTTCAATTTTTAGGCCATAATATAAATACCCTATAAGCAACTCAGTTAACTATAAACGCACTTTAAGCTAAATATTTCGCAACTAATGGTGGTTGATGCCTGGATTACTTTTAATGGAGTCAACTGACTATTTTAACAATGCGATGTCCTAGACGGTAGTCAATTGTCCGACTCTGCATTACTTTCCAACTAACTTAAAGTTAACTTTATTTAAGTCAACTGGTAGTTAGTATGTAAAAAGATGATGCTGGTGTTCGAACTATGTACCACACGTTTTATAGTCAACGCGCTGACCACCCAGCTAAGGTACCATTTAAAATAATGACAGCAAAAAGTTAATATAGACTCGAAATGAGTTTCCAACTAGCTGAGAGAGTAAAATTTTTAGCTCCCACCAACTCCAATTATGCACTCAACTTAAGAACTGATTTTGGGTCAGTTCTGAATTACATTGTAGTTAGCTTTTAGTTAGTCTAGAAAAGTTAACTATAAGTTGATTATTTTTGTAGTCGACTACAGATTTGCTTATAGGGTATGTACGATAAGCACTAAACATCCATACAAACCCTGCAGGAAATGTAGATAGTAAAACTGTACTGATTCACTATTGACTTTGTCACCAGCAAGACTCACTAATAATACCCCCAGGCAATGATCTGTGCTATACATATTTAGTATCTGCTTGTAATTGAGATTCCACTAGTGACCTCAGAACTACTGACTGCCTAATGGCTGGTTAGTTCAGAGATTTAATAGTGCATTTTAATGATTCTAGTCAACACCTATGAAACTTTACTAGACAAGGCAACTAAATAAGTTTTCATGAAAATTTGTTTGTCCGTGTGCAGCCTTCTCTTTCCATAGATGTTACCAAAAAGTCACCAAAATTATCGACAAAAGTGGTGACTTGGAGACATTTGGCACTAGGCTTCCTTCAGGGAAGTTAAAGCCAAAATCTACCTTGCTTTTGTTTTAATACAAATTGACAAGATGCTTGTGCCAAACAACAGTTAATAAGGATGATCACAGTCTGCCCTGAAGTTATACCTACTATACGCATTTTAATTTTCACGCACTGTTCGCAGTTAAGCAGTCTGTATTTCGATGCTGATCTCACAGAATGCGTCTATCGACAGACTTCATTCTTATTCCAAAGTGAAGAATGATTTCCTGACCGGTTGAGTCACCTTGAGGAGCACAAGTGGTAGCTGTGGTTGAAAATCGATAGAAGAAAATGTTTGTAAAATGGCTGAGGATCGTTTAGGGACAGCGACTACTTGGACTTCGGTCAATCATAATTCTTTTTGTGTGCTGTTGTTAGTGCAAAAGAAACTCCATCAAGTAGTGCTTCCTAGCCGGGTTGCGTGGATGGCCGGCCAGTACAGCTGTCGTCTGTCTTTGTGATGGACTACAGTGAAACCTCTCCTAACGGATACCTTCCATAACCGGACAAACTTTTAGAACCGAGATTTTCATCAGCTATTCTATACAAAATGTATTCCCAAACCGGACACTCTAATAACCAGGCGCGGATATTAATTTTTTAAAAAATTGTGCTCAGAATACCTCTTATAAGCGGACAGAAGCGTTGAAATGCTCCTGGATTTTATTAAATTTTTATGTAGTCCATGTTTTTGCAACTATGATAAATATTTCTTTTAATGCCAATGAAATTGGAAATTCCGCCGTTATCACAAATTGACATACTGGAATAAATATTCATTAAAAGAGGATGTTTGTTAAAGCAGGTGGCTCTGAAATAGCTAAAATGTACATTGGATGGTTCACAAAGCAAATTGTTTTCAACTACAAAAGACTAGTTCTCCATTGCTTTAATAATATGTAACATTATAAAATAAAATATTTAAAATAATAAATGTGTAGCTCTCTCATAAGCGGACACCTCTCATAACCGGACAAAAATGCTGCGACTGTGAGTGTCCGGTTATGAGAGGTTTTACTGTAATTACTACTTTGCTGGTTATTATTATTATTTTTTTGAAAACTCGGCTACACTGCGAATGCTGCTGATGTAGTATGAGATTAACAGCATAAAGCGGTAAAGTCCATGGTAGAATAATATACAAGGTAGCTTTGGAACGCCAGCTGATTAATGGTACGAACTATCAATGTTGTGTATATGTGATATAACTACGTTGCACACACGATACCACACGTATGTATGCTGCTTCTGTTATACAAACACACTCATACCCTTTCTATTAATGTTTGACATTTTCTATCCCAAAATTTACACTTGTATTAGTTATGCGGCTACCTGTTATATTATTCTACCATGGTAAAGTCCTTGTGCACGGTTGGGTGAACTATGCACAAGAAGGCATTTATGAACACTTAAAATTACCGGGTGCTAACACCACAGCCAAGTTAAGCCAAAACACAGGTGCTGGCGTTGGAATTCAAAAATTTTTTTCAAAATAAGGCAGTTAACAAAAACAAAATTGAAGCCCACTGTTACGTAAAACACAGTAATGCCCATTTAAAGATATCCTAACTACGAACTGTGAATACTCCTAATATGAATACATACATTAATAGTTACTGTGTGCACTTTCCACCCAAATATGTTTTCGTACATTGTAAAATAGTCAGTGCCGCATAATAAAGTCCATTCCTATAACCTTGGCAAAAATCATGCAATGCGATTCAAATAAAGTATAGTTGAAAACATAATATGAAACTATATTTTTAATGAACTCGTAACATAATGTCATATATGTATGCCACTAGAAATTAATTTTGTCTCTATTGGTCACAGTATCTGCCTGCAACAGGATGCTCGTTATTATTGTGTGCAGCAATAAAACAGGGAGTTTCTTTTCTTTAATTTATGCTCCGTATTCGCATTATGTGGCGAATTGTTATGAATTCCATTCGCCACAGTTAGTAAACTTGTAACATTGAGTGACCACATTGCGAATGCTGACTAGTATGTCAGTGTGGTTAGAAAAAAATTTTGTTTTCTGTATCTATGTATTTTGCATTGGTGGGTCCAATCGTTTGACAGTTATTTTCAAAGTCCTAAGATCTGAAAAATCATTAACAGGGAGCAAGATGTATTACAAAATCTTTCAAATCATCAATAATAAAATTAGTTCTTCCAAACGGTAGTGCTTGTAGTTGGTAATTTTCGAGATAATAATCAAACATCTTGAATCAATCGAATTTCTCCCGCTAATGAAGGATTAAATCTAATGCTTTATTTATTTTGTAGTCACAAAATTAAAATGAATGACTAAATTTTCAATTTATTATTCATTCTCTCATAAAAAAACAAACAATTCTTAATATACATACATATATAAAAAAGAAAATAGATACGGAATATAATAATCATTTGTATTCTACCCCAGTAACAGCGTGAAAAACTCATTAACTTTAAATTAATTTTCTTTTAATTTTCAAATATACTTACAAACATATTCCGCCACTCGGATAACTACCTTCACGTGGTGTGGCGGCTTAAGCACAGGCTGTGGTCTCTGTCTTCAACTGAGGTGCTTTGATGACTCGTCTCTCGTAGCTCCTGAGGTGCAGACAGAAGGCTCTTGCCCCCTACTCAGCCTTAATATGACGACTTATCTCTTATAGTATGTCAGAGTAAAGGACTGATGGTTTCTGCCTTCTACTCAGGTGCTTTCATGACTTGTCTCTCATAGTTAACCTGAATAGAAGAGCGATGGTTTGAAAGTGTGTATAGCAAAAGTTATCCAACCCCTAAACCGAAATGTTATGTGACCCGTGCCTATCGGATTTTCGCTGTCAGGGGTAAAATACGGTATTATAACGGAGTTTTTCTGATAACTGGGCACCTCAGTAAGGAGACAAATGCTCAAACGCGTTTAATGGGGCTATGACTACAGTTGGGTAGTTCATCAACCAACTAGTTCAATTGAACTACTCAGACAAGTATACGAAGTGAGCTGGTCATATCAATGAGCTCTTTTCAGCCCATTAGTTCATGTTTCTTTTACGCTGATATTTCTTTTTCGTACATGTTTCTTTTAATTTAATATCAAGAATGATAGAATAGGTACTCGAACATAAATATGTATTCTATCATTCTTGGTTCATATTTCTTTTTTGCTCACTCACAACAATCAAATTACATTATGTAGTCAAGGTACATCAATGGCAGGTGAACTCGCTAGTGCAGCAAGTACAATATCTACAAAACCACAAACACTTTATTTTTGTAAAATCATATATATTGTACGATGTCAACAGCTCCGGTCCTAGTCTTTGGCTAAGGTGGAGCGATATTTGATTTCGCCGCACAAAGTTAACCTTTGTGTGCTCGATGTTAGCAATTTTTAACCGACTTCCAAAAAGGAGAAGGTTATCAATTCGTGTGTCTGTTCTTCTTTTTACTTTTTTATGTTTGTACACACATAACTGTGTCATTTGTGAACCGATTTTAAAAATTATATTTTTGTTTGAAAAGGTTTGTATTAGGGATGTAACGATACGCCGTTTTGCCGATCCGATACCGATACCGATATTTAAAAATAAATATCGCCGATACCGATTCCGATACGAATATTGAAATTGAGTTCAAGTTTAGATTAATAAAACTCAAGAAGGGCAATTTTTTTATTATACAAAATTACAGTGTACGATATTATTAATATTTTAAATTAATATTAATCCAGTATAAAAAATTGGAAGTAATTTTTAAGAAACAACATTTTCATTGCTTCCAAAGAATCTATATTAAAAATATGCAGATAATTAGTAGAAAAGCAAGTACAAATTTGTAATTCCTTTATAATTAAAAAAAAACTCGCAAAGCTTTTTAAAAAATGGATTTTTTAAAGGACATTTATAAACTAATATTCTTCTAAATAACTTAATCTGTTATGTAATGAAAATCGATCGATTTCATAAAACTAATAATAGTGAAATATGTCTTAAGTAAATCGCACGACACAGTGAACTCGAATTTAGGATCAAATAAAATATTCTAAGCCACGAAAACAATAAAAACATCAACAAGTTATCTTTCAGGAAATTTTGTTTTTCGAAATCGACTCGATTTGAAATCGATCGATTTCCATCACATACCAGAATAGCTTAATTACACGCTGTTACAAAATGGCATGTTTTTTTTACTCGTGAAACACGACTTAGTGAGGCTTGAAGGTCTAGTTGAGTAGATCATTTTGCCATTTTAAAAATTGCAATACACTCTCAAAATCGGAAGTTATCGGTAAAAACGATTTTTTGGGACTTCACGGACAAAAACAATTTTCACTGCGTTGTGTTCAATTTTTAAACAGTTTTTTTAAATAGAGGATGACTTAAGCTTTCCGTATTTATTTAAAAGATTTTTTTGACTTATATTTCATGTAAATATCGTAAAAAAATTTTTTATTTTATTCTGATTTTTTAAAATGTTGCGTATTTTTTTTTTTGCAACAATTTGCTTGAAAACCTACCCATTCTTATATTTTCATATAAAGCGTATTTCATAGCAATTACAATAATTCTTGTGCATTTCTTGTTTGCTGGGAATAAGAGTTAAAAAAACAAAGAATTGAATTTGAATTCATGGCAAAATTAACAAAAAAATTAATTATTTTTTACAAAATAACAGC
The DNA here is from genome assembly GCA_956483635.1 of Panzeria rudis. Classification (NCBI taxonomy): domain Eukaryota; kingdom Metazoa; phylum Arthropoda; class Insecta; order Diptera; family Tachinidae; genus Panzeria; species Panzeria rudis. The sequence continues at coordinate 42,843,370 of OY101449.1, read as the reverse complement.
GCAAAATATTATTAATTTTTAAAATTGATATTAATAAGATTTAAAAAATAACGAAATGAATTTTAAAATTAACAAAAAATAATTTGCTAAACAAAAACTCTGAAGAAATATTTTAAAAGTATCGTCGTATCGACAGTAAAATATCGCCGATACCGATGTATCGGAAAATCTGAAGTATCGCCGATATATCGGTATCGGAATCGGTATCGGTTACATCCCTAGTTTGTATGCAGTTTGGTCCCATAATTTTTTATTTTTTTTTAAGTCGGAGGGGGGAAATTTTCTCCCCCCATGCATAACTCTGTGAACCGATTTTCAAAATTCTTGATTTGTTTTAAAGGGTTTGACAAAAATTGGTGCCAAAACTTTTTTGTCGAAAATCGGATGGGGAAATTTGCTCCCCCCCCATGCATAACTCTGTCATTTGTGAACCGATTTTCTAAATTCTTGTTTTGTCTGGAAGGGTTTTCCAGAAGTTTGTTCCACATTTTTTTTCTGTATTCGGAGGAGAAAGTTCTGCCCCCTCCCCCAATCCATAACTCTGTCATTTGTGAACCAACTTTACAAATTCTTTTTTGTTTGAAAGGGTTTGCTAGCAGTTTGGCCCAATAATTTTTTTTCAAAAATGGGAGGGGAAAATTTGCTTCCCACTCTGTAATGTACGAGTCTAGTATAAAATATCTGCCAAGTTTTTTTTTAATTCATTTTTTTGTAGTTTTTGTAACCTATAGTTACACATCTACTAGTTCCCTTATTGGCCATGTCTTGATATAGAATTCCCTTTGAAAACGTATATCAGCGTTTTGCATTGTTGGTAGGATATTAGCATCACTGTTGTAATCTATGACATAAACATTACAAGCTGGCAATGACACTCAGTAGATCTTGCTATCTCATTTATACTTGTTCTTTTATTTTACCTAATTCTCCGTTATAACGGAAAAATCGAACGATTTTGTTCTAAAAAAAATTCTGGAAAAAACTGAGGATGAGAAGAAGGCGAGTGGTATTTAAAAAAACAATGTGCTTTGACTATTGTTTGTGTGTACGGGCAAAATACCTATTAAAGGCCCAAATAATTAACTAAATTAAAAAAATAGAACCACTAAGAAATAAATAAAATCCGGTGGAATACAGTGGAAGAAGTCTGCTTATGCAGGAAAATAAAATTTACATAAAGTAAAGTGAACAAAATTATGTACGAAGAAATTATCAGAACTTAACATGAACAGAAATTTTACCAATAAACAACTAAAATAAGCACAGCCAATAAAAATAGAAAACTAAACTCTACCAAATAAAAGAAAATACGGGAAAAAAACCTTTAAGCAAAATATACCAAATCCGACAACTGAAAAAAAACTAATTGGATAAAATCCGGTGCCATAAAGTTGACGGCTAACGAAGATACCCTAATCCCGAATCAGCCTTGTAAGGTGGAGTAGAAAAGCCAGCAAACATAACGGACATAACCTGCAAAAAACCCTATCACCTAAATATCTCGGCTAGTATAAATTGCGCTACGTGGTACACTACTTCTAGCCTTGCTTTCACCCTAAACCGAGCTCCAACCCTTCCAGACATCCTACTCGGCAACCCTTTGGTCTACTCCACCCTATTATTCTGCCCACAGGAAGATTCATCTCCTAGCAGTGTAATTGTGGTCATCTAAAGCATCAGGTTTCGTCTAGCGGTCAAGTTAAAAAAAACAAACAAACAAAAATTGTTTTTTAAGATAAATTGAAAAAATGAAAAAACAAACAAAAGTATATTAACTTGTAAAAATGAAAAAAAATTTTATATCTCTTTCGTTATTAAGCCTATTCGTGAAAAAAAGTTAAGAGTTTTATAAGAAAAAGTAAAAGAAACCTACAAGGGTATTATAATTGTAAAAGGTTAACAAATTTCCGTATCCGGTATATTATTTGCCGTAAATTTAACACAAAGGTTGCTTAGATTTATAAAAAAATAGGAAAATTTGTAATATAGCTTAGTGTGATCAAAGAAAGCTAAACGTGATCTTCAGTGTTGTGACATAGTGTGGGCATTAATATGACCCAAATTGGGGTCTCAAATAGAGAAAATTTTACCATTGCAGCAAAAACATCAACATCAAGATCCTGTTCATCGAGATCCGGAGGCCTTAAAACTTCGACGCAGTGTAATTGGTGAGTTCAAAATTTTTTTTGGTATTATTCCATTTTTTTACCTATTTTTGTATTTAGATTGTTTTTTTTTAATTTTGATGTTGTAATTCCCTTTAACCCTAAAATTTTCTCTAGATTTATTTATTTTTTTCTTGTAAATTTTTTTTATTTTGTTGATTTTTTTTTTCATTTCCTGTTGTATAACCCCAATTCGTTTTTAGATTTCCCCTTTAAGTTTCGTTTTTTTTATTTTACAGTTTTTTTAATGTTTTCCAAGTTAGCTTTCCCATTTAGTTTTTTTCTTTATTTTTTATTTTTATTTCCGTAATCCACATATTGGTTTTCATATTTATATGTAAATATACATAGGTAAACATTTAGTTTCCGTTTTGTTTTATAAAAAAATTAAGTTTGATGAATAATCTAAATATTTATCTCCCTTAATACTCCCACTATGTTCAGAAACTAATTAGATATATAAATAATTTACATCCTAAATTTTCTATATACATACACCGAAAGAAAAACCTTTTTAAGTCGGTTGCTAACGCTTACCAGGAGATTTTCGGACTCTGTCCTTTTTTTAGAATGATAATTTAGCACATAATCTATAATCCTTTTTCCGAACCAGCAAAATTTTCTTTCTGTGTATGTCTAAACAAAATCGTAGTCACAATAAAGTTTGTTTAAGCTTATGCATTTATATTTTCCTAAATCAATCGAAATGAATTTCAACAAATGAATAAGTAATTATTGTCAATAATGGAATAAATCAATAACTTTTCTCTCTGAGGTTGGTTAGGGTAAGGTAAGAGTATTTGGGGTCCTAGAAAACTTAATCTATTCGCTAGGACTCATGGGAGGTAGGGTGAAGGACTTAGCTCATCAATACCACCGGATGTAGCATTTTCATAAACGGATACAAAACCAATAACGTAAGTTTCCATAGTAATTCTATCTTCAGATCTATTTTGATTCGTTTGCTCTTTCTCATCATCCTGGTTCATGTATAAATTTATTGTTCTCAAGTATTATTCATTGAAAAAGGGAGTCTATAATAAAACAAAAGACCTTCTCTTACTGCTATCGTTTGATAGTAACAAAAAGGCATCCGTGTTTATTCGTGTTCCTTACAACTCCGCCCCACACCGCCCCATTCCTTAACTATGTCATTTGTGAACTGATTTTCAAAATTCTTGTATTGTTTGCAAAGGTCTGCTAGTAGTTTGGCCCCACAACTTACTCCCCCGCCCCCATGCCCACTTTGTCAATTGTAAAGCGATTTTCAAAATAGTTTTTTGTTTGTAAGTGTTTGACTACAGTTTTGTTCCATAGTTTTTTTTTCGAAAATCAGTTGGGAAATTTGCTGCAAGCCCCCCTTGCAGGCTGGTACCATAATTTTTCTCCAAAATCTATGCGCCCCTTTCCCCCGAAATATTGATTATCGCATAGCTCCTCCATTTATGGGCCGACTTCCAAAACTCTTTTTTTTTGTTTGGAACGGTTTGCTTAGAGTTTGGTCGCATAATTTTTCTACGAAAATCGGTGAGGCAAGTCTTCCACGCCTCCACCCAAAATATTTATTAGAGCACAATTCCTCCATTTGCATACCGATTTTCAAAATTGTTTATATGAAAGGCCATCAAGTATATTGCTTTTTATACTGAAGTCGGCTTTTTTTGCCAGAATTATATCTGTGGACTTTTGACAAAAGCACTTAATTCGAGTTAAGACAGTTTTGCAAGTAGCTGCATTTATAAATGCAGAATTGTAAGGCCTGGGGCCGAATCGTCGCATTCGATATCGAGCAGAATTGATCGACATTTTTCCTTTTGGGATTACGGCATACGATAATCGAGTAGCTGCTGTTTAAATTCCACTCCATAGCACTAGGGCGATCGAATACAATATTTTCTTTTATTGTGTTTGTTTTGCAAAAAAGCTAGAAACACAAAATTTTTCTTTAATGTATTACAAATTTTTAGTCGATTCAACAACCGGTATAAAATAAACTTGGTACACTTTTTAAACATTTCGATTCGATAGGTATCGAATGCGGTAATCCTTCCATTCGATACGTGTCGAAATTTTATTCGATACGTAAGTGTACTCGATATCGAAAACGACGATTAGGACCCTGTCTTATTTTGTTGTTGTGTTAGCAGCACATTTCTACGATGTTTAGTCACAAAATTATTATTATTTTAAAATTTTGGCTTATCGCCAGATTTGTTATTCTGCGAGTTATCAATAGCCAATTTCGAATGTGTCAAAATACGAAAAATATTAAAAAAAAATTCTAATCGATATCTGCTAGTTATGTTTAATTTTTATTTTTCCTTAAACACGTACACAAAAAAGTCCCATTCTGTACTTTAATAGTATTTCTGCTCTCCTGAAAACTTTGAAAATTACAATTAAGTTGTTTTGCCAAAAGTCCACAGATATAATTTGTAATTTTAAATGGCAGCGGTAGTTAATTGGCTATGAATTTGGCAATATCCTACAAAAATATTTTACAGGTTTGTAATAAGTACAGAAATGGTTTATTTGTGATAAAAAAATAATAACAGGCTAATTAGTTAACCAATCCTATGGACCGGACATATTAATGTATGACAAACCATTTTAAAGTTTTCATTTTATATAACACAAGCTCGTTGCACTGTTTCATATCCATCATACATCCAAACATTAGTTAAGCTATCTTTACATGGTAATATCTACAAAGTATTAAATACTTTGTAGAATCAAAATATTATGAAATTCTCTTCGTGCTTAAAAAAAGAGAACAAAAGTCTGTTGTAAGTATTTTTCATGTTTCACCTCTGGTATGATGATAATACATAAGTTTCTAAAATGGCTTGTCAGATTTTGTATCCGTATTCTCTCCTAGTCAATACATTTTGCGTTTACATGATAAGATTTTTTTCATATTTAGACATATCGTAATACATGTATTACCATGCAAATACACCTTTAGTTGGCATAGTTTTAATATGGCTTACTCCACTAAACCTGAGATTCGAAATAAAAGAAGGTTCGCTAAAACGAAGAATTTTCGAAACAAAATTAAATCTAAAAAAAAATCGAATGTTCGCAAATGTGAGCTTTTGTCGATAATGCTGCGACAATAAGCTCAATTGCCAAATTTCATAAAATGTGAATGTTCGCAGCATTGAACTATTAGCCGGGCGGTACCGTGTTCGAATCTGATTGACTGCAGCCTAAGTTACAATTTTAAATAAATAAATATTCCATTTACATTAAAATAGATAAATTAAAAAAATAAAGATAACAATCTTGAAAAATTACTTTTTCCTGCATTTTTGTGGTATCGATATTTCTTCGATATTGGTTCGTTATTGATCTGTCAGCGAAACATCGAAATCGAAAGATTTGCTGCCACAAACTGAGCGACGAGTGGGCTCTAGCAGCTTTTTCTCTTTCCGACTTCGATAGCCGTTCTCGAGTGTTTTGTCCGAGAAATGTGTACGCAACATTGTTTTCAAATGTTTTGGTTTGCTGGGACTAGTTGTTTCAATAATCTTGGCGTAGATCATTATTTCACATAAATTTACAGATTGTGTTGAGTTTAGTTTTTAAATATCTCTAAAAATATTTTATACACAAAGATGTTTTGTATGCCATTTGAAAATTTCAAAACTGACTAAATCAAACACCTATAGTTTTTTTCGTCTGAATTTTTTTATATAATACCTCTAAATGTACTTAATAAATCGAGAAAATTTGGAGGAGGTGTTTTTTTGTCTTTTTTGAGATGATTTTTTTCTTTCGCAACCTTCAACAATATATTATACAAAATAATTTAAATCTTTAATTTTGAGCAATATGCATTAAATTTAAGTTAATTTAAAGTTTTTGAAAGGGAAAAAATAATAACAGTGACAAATTTGTGCATTTGTTTTTTCCGTGAAATTTTATGTTGGAAATTTTGTGTTAAAAAGGTAAATCTTAAAAAAGAAAAAAAACACCTCCTTAAAAATTTCAAGATTTTTTATAGACGTTTAGAGATATTATATAAAAAAATTCAGCAAAAGAAAAAAATAGGTTTTGATTTAATCAGTTTTGAAAATTTCAAAACTTTTGCAGATAAGTAATTTTTCCAAAAAAAAAAAAAAATGTTTGCTCCTTACATTTTTTGTAGCCCCAAATATTCTGCTTAAAATGACTTACAAGCCAATCTTGTATATAAAATAGTTTTCGAGATATTTAAAAACTAAACTCAACAATTTCGGTAAATTTGGCGAAATAATGATATATTGGATATGTTATAACTTCTGAAATAAACAATTTCCCTTTGGCATAAGTTCGTTATAGGCTTAAAGAAAACATCTGAACAAATTTCATCAAAATCGTGCCTAACTATTAGTTGATTTGACATGGAATTACCCATATATGATAATTTTCGTTCAGATATTTGTGGCTCAACATAATAAAAAATTTTAAAAAAGACTGAAAAAATGTTGCCATTAGCGGCATTAGTTTTGTCAAATCGAAACGATTTTAATCGTTTCCAGAAATGGGTCGATAATTTTAGGTATTAGTTTCAGCTTACTAAATCTACCTATCATAATTTAAAATTTTTATAATAAAAATATACAAATGCGCTAGAAATTGCTTTTCGCATATGGCTTTTTCGCGCCCCTTGACATCTGGCGCCTAGTGCGACCGCAAAGCAAATAAAGAAATTTTAACATTCAATCATGAGAATAACACAAAAAAAAAGTTATCAGCTGCGCTGTCAACTTTACCTGTTATAGATGTGCCTTGCCCATAACCCCAGTTAAGGCCGGTCAAAAGCCGCCTAGGCATAACATCCTTCATAAGCGAAGTCGTTATTGGATATACCTAAGAGAGAAAGTTATTAAGCAAGTCCGGTTTTTAATTTGCTTCTTAAGCCTTGTACGCAATTCTGCGTGAATTTCAGGCTTATACAAGAAATATTTGTAAAAAAAATAAGCTGAAATTCAGGTTTGGAAAATTTTCAGGCAACTTTCCGTTTGGTACTACTCAGCTGAAAAGGAAAATCAACACAATTTTTGTTTCATACAGGGATGTCATATCAATTACTGGAGACTAATCTTCAGACAGTTATTAGTTCAAGAAATTTTTGATATATTGTGTTTTTGTCGTCTTTGAAATAATATTTTATATTTTGTGCTTTGTAATTTATAAAAATAAGTAAATTTGAGTGAATAAAAACAAATTTGTCTGAAAAATGTTATTCCGTGTAGAAACAAATACAAAATTTCAAACCTGAAATTCAGTCGGAGCTGCGTAATAGGCTTTAGCTTAAAGTTTTCTATATAAATTTTTTTTTGGAGACTTATTTCATTTTTAAAATGGGTACCTATTTCTTATGAAAAATAATTCATAAAGAAATGGGGACTTAATTCATTTGAGTTTTTTTTATAAAGAGAAGTAACACAATCAGGCAGTTAATTAATTAATGTGTTATCGTCTTTGGGAAAGGGATAGCGTAGAGAGAATAAGTGGTGAAGTGGGAGAGAGATAGAAAGCTTAATTAATTTACAACTCTGCTATTGCGCGTTTTTTTTTGAAGAGCAGTGTTGCAAGCCCCTCTGGTGTTAAGTAGAGGCATTGAATTGTTTAAGCTGTGTAGCCGTTTTATTAGTTCTTTTACTTCGCCGACGGTTCTGCTACAATACCGACGAAGGAGGGTGCTGAGAAGTGCATTAGAATATGTTAGTATTACTCGCTGCCGGTACTGCCAAAGTGATCAGTGCTATGCCTTCATCACTTTAACAGTCCAACAACAATAACACACCAATGCATATGAGAAAAATGCATGATGTTGTTGGCTTGCCTGAAATTAGTCTGGAACTCAAGACCTCAGGGTTTGTAGTCAAACGCGCTAACTACTCAGCCAACAGCACCTTTAATATGTGATATTATTTCATTTAATTGGGATAATTTTAAAAAATTTGGATTTATTTTATATGAAATAAAGCCCCCAAAAATACAACAAATTTTCAATACTTATGTTCATAATAATAATAATAAAATGATGTCAGAACACCAAATTTTGCAACACATATACATAAGTATGAGCATACTTTCACTCTTGGCTTGAAAACGAACGATACCTTTCTTTATTCAATACAACTGGGGTCATTTTATAATAGTATGCATGTATAAATGTATAAAAAAAGTTATGTATACAAATTCTACCTATTCAAATCATGTGATTCAATAACATTTTCTTTTCATTTGAAAATATTTATTCAGCACAACAACAAAAATGTATGACAAGGTTTTTTCCAACATCAATGAAAAGTTCACATCATGTTCTATTTTTCTAATTCCAATCTCAAAAGAGTTTCATTAAATTAATGTCATGTGAAATAGAAACCTCATTCGATTTCTTAGCAACATTAAAAGGAATAAAAAATATTTTCGTTTGCAATTTTTTTTAAACAAATTTAATTTAAATTTCATTGATTATACAAACATATTCTATTCATTTTTGGCGTCCAATGAATGGTCTTATGCAATTATAAATTTATGCAACACAATTTGCCCAGTTAGTAAATAAGACAACATGCTTTTCCTGCCGAACTACGGAAAACGTATGTATGAAGGCATGTAAGTACAGTGAACTCCCGAAAACGTGAACTAACTTTTGATGATCTCGTTTACTAGAGGCGTACTTCGTTAGATGAAGAAATATTCTATCATATGCGACTTAAATAAATAATAAGATACAAAACACAGTTGTTTTTGTGGTTGGACACTTTTTCGCAAAATCACTTTAGCTGTGAAGCCCAAAACTATTTTTAAGACAAAACATAAACTACATAACTACATAAACTACTTCCAATTATTAATAGTGAAGTAATATATCTTCACAGAAAAAAATATCATCAAACTGCAACTAACAATTTCAATTGTTAATATATAATTTAAATTCAAACAACAAATTTAGTTGTTGATACGACGAACCCAGAATTCTTTTTCAACAAACTGAAGCAACCAAATATTTTGCTATGTATTGTGAAAAAAATGAACAATAACCATTGTTGATATAACAAATGAATACACACACGTAGATAAAACAAAGCAAATCACATTTTGTGTGTATTCATTATTTGCGTATTTAATAACGAATTGCTCTGTAGCTGAGAGGTAAGAACGTTAGTCTGTTAGTCCAGAGGTCTCGGTTCGATTCCGCCCAAAGACATTTAGTGTTTTTCGCAGGCAAGCAAAAAGTCGCTTCGAGGATTGTGATTGTATAAAAAAATGTTGTTAATACAACAATTATGATAGTTAAAACAATTCACATTGTTGATATAACAATAATCTTAATTGAAATAAATTTGAAATCAACAAAAAAAAATTTTTACAAAATTTTTTCTGATATTTCTTTAACTTACAATTTCGTAATTGTATTTACAAAAATTGTTGTAGGTTCAAAATCAATTAATTATTTAAATGATATAACAAAAATATTAATTGTATTTACAAAATTTTTTTCTGTGTTATACATATATAAATAGGCCACACAATTTTTTGTCGTTCACTTTTAAGTATATTATTGTCCACCAATATTGATGAAACATATATGGTTTAAGATATGCACAATATATTTTTTGCCTAAGAAAACCGGTTACAAATAAACCCGGTTACGGATTAAGTGGTCGAATTATAGTTATACATACGGTGACCATTAATTCCATGGAAATATAGTGTACACATCTTATGGATTAAAAAACATACACATAAACAAAACTAATTGATTATTAGGCCAAGGATGGTAACGTTAAATTCAGAAAGAATTGGAGATGAATAATATTCCAAGGAACAAGAAAAAATTAACAACAACTTAATTTTTCACCGTACACAGCAGAACAGAGCACTGACGATGGAAGTGTAGCGCCACTTTCGAAAGCCGCTACACTTTCATCGTCAGTGCTCACGTATATTTTACTTATCACCACTTGTCACGTGACTCTGTTGAATGTACTAATATTCAAACGGTTTGGGTTTCCAGCTAGAGTTTTTATATAATTTAAGCTGATTTCAAATTGTTTGCTAAATATGTTGGAAGTAATGAAAAAGTGAACATTTGTGAGAAAAAATAATTGGCCAATTCACAACCTGTTGTATGTGTTGTAGATCATATAAATGTTGTTGGTAACTTCCAAATAAACATTTGCTTAGAAACATGTTTATGTAAAAATTACCAACATAATTTTTACGATCTACAACACTTATAACATGTTGTGAATTGGGCAAATGTACATAAGGGGCATGTATTAAAAAATGTACAAATAGCGTACACAAAAAAATAGTGGACAATAGGCTAAAAGAGTGTACTCTTCACTATAATAGTGTACGGTTGGTCACCGTAATTATATGTAAACATGCTTTTCAATTGAATTTATTAAATTTTTTTACAAGACAACAAATTTTTTCCGTTTCCAGGGGCTGCAACAGAATGCCTGCTTAACGTAATTAAGATGTACTCCTGCCATGAATGACTGTTTTTGCTGCTGGATGGCCGACTACATGCTTGGTTGTTTTCCAAGTGTTGCACGATTCATAAAAACCTACTCTTCTCGTACCATATACTTACTACTGGTAATACTCTTTCACTCTAGTTATGCCTTCTCAATGTAGATCTGTTTGTTTTCAAACGTGTGCTCGTTGGTTCAACAAACAGTTGTACAACATTAATGTTTAGATTGCGTTGGATAAAGTTTAACAAGATACGAGCGAGGTGGCTAAAAGTCTTATGTAAATTTTACTAATTTTAATGTAAATGTAAAATGAAGAATACTATACTATACAGACAGAACTTATAAAGAATCTGATCTGCTATGAAAAGTTACGAAATGTATATTAATTTCTTAAATTGTCATAATACGTTATGCACTGCTATTCAGTAACCGCATACTGGCGCACTTGTCTACATTTTTTGGCTGCTTTCTAAAGTGGCCTGGACACGGTCAAAATGCTTGTTGTCAAAATCGTGTACGTGTGCTTGCTGTGTGAAATTTTTATGCTTGATGACCTACCAAGCCTTCATTTTTAGTTTGATTTTGAGCTGTTCGTTTGTTTGGCAAAAAAAATAAAAATGTCGCTAAATAAAGAAAATTTTTTCAGGCTTGATGGGTTAACACTATACACGCACAAGCATGTGACAGCAAGCATGCCAAAAATCTATATTTTTGGATTTTCCATCAAGCTTCGTCGGTGTCACACATAATAACTAATTTTCACTCATATTATTAACATTCTTGTCAATCATTTGGACTGTGGCCCTACCCCTTAATATCCGGACGAAAAATTTTATATTCTCAATAGCATATGCTATGGTATTCATTTAATCAGTTAGTCGTCCGATTAATTAGTCGAGGTTTTGGATTAATCGGCTAATTTCGGTATTAATCGGTTAACCGATTAACGGTTAACCGATTAATAAAGTTTTTTCATATATCAAGTAATTTCAACAAAAAAAAAATGCATAGATTATTAATTATTTTGAGCTTATTAGTAAAACAAAAAAAAAATAAGATAACAAACATAATAATTCTTGAACTAAATCAAACAAAATAATAATTCATAAATATGTATTCGTTACAAAATTACCAAGTTTTTGAGATCATTTTATTAGTTATTTCAATAGTCTAAAGCCAGCTTAAATTTTTAAAGTCTTTTAGTCAATATCACGCTTTGTAATCTTTAAAATTTTTAGCAAGTTTTTGCAAATTTTCATAATTTTCGCGTTTTCCCCAAGTGTTTGACTTTCCTTACAATTTTCGGGCTAGTTTAAAATATTACAATTTTTCGCGAGTTTGATTTACTCCAAGTTTTTGACATTTTTAGAGCTCGAGTCACTTTTAATCTATATTAAACCTTGATATCAATGCTTGCATTTATTTACTTTTGAATTTGCAAATAATCACAATTTTGCGAAGTTTTTTGAACAACTCTTCTGCAAGCTGGTTCCCATTCTATACTTTATATTTGTTTACAAATTAATCTAGCAAATAAAATATTTCCAGACAATACAAACATTTGGAAAACATATAAAAATCAATCGTATAATTATAACGCAGTTTTGTATGGAAATTGCTAACAACAAAAATACAATATTGTATAATTAGACGATTAGACAACACTTACGACGTTAATACGAGCTTGTGAATTGAACAAATATATTCTTTTTTTAACTTTAATTAAATTTAACTTATTTGCTTAAAAACAAACTTTTTTCAACTTTGTAACCTAAGTACCGCATTGACATGAGAAAATATACTTCAAATTAGAAATTATTAGAGATACCCAGAACAAGAAAAAGGAAACATTTTTGCAACCATTCGGCACTTAAAAATTGCAAAAAATAGTCAGCTGTCGGGGTACTGCCACCTGGTATGAATTCGCCTTAGTCGTTATTTTATTTAGATTTTGTTTTTAATTTTTTTTGCATGCAAGATATGTAATGTTTTTTATTATTCTTCTATTATATATTTATCTATTTTTTATATTTCTGAACCCGAACCTTACTGAACTTTTGGGTTCAACGGGTTCGGGTTCAAAGTCTTTATAAACAGCGAACCTGAACCCATTTGGGTTCAAGTTCGAGTTCGGTTTCAGTCCCTGACTATAAATAATGGAAATACAATTTTAGCTTGTCTGTTGGTCACGATTTTTCGGCAAATATGTGCGAAGTGTGAACGTACCTTAGGAAAGAAAGTCGCATCTCCATTTTAGTAGTTTTGAGATATTTAGCTTTTAAAAAGAAAGCAAAACCTAGAAGTGGTAAATGTGACCATTTTGCTTAACGTTTTTCAGTCATTTACAGTTAAAAATTAGGTTTTTAAGCTTAACTCAAAAATCAGATACACATTTACGGTTCCGAATCTGCCCTTATCTCAATTTTGAAATTTTGGGGTTTGTGACTTTCTTTCTTAGGTGTGACAGTTTTTTCCAATTTACTGTTATTGACGCAAAGGGGAGATTTTTTACATTTAACTTTAAATGTCGAGTGGCGTTATATTTCAGATTGAAAATTCGTATTCGGCGAATATTGGCGCAAGATATTCGTATTCGCATTTGCGAATACTAAAAATAGATATACATAACATCACTAGTCTAGTAGGTGATCTATTGTCTCATTTACGCCAGATACCTTACAATCGCTGCAGGTAACGCCAACTAGTTGTCATACTTTAACAGCATACGGAGCCGTCTAGTAGTGCTGAGATAGTACTCCCTCTAGAAGCTTACAATCGCTTCTAGTTAGTGATAAAAAGAATTTAGAATATTTAGAGCCAGTTTTCGTATCGCGCCAAACTTTCTCCACTTCATCTTTCATCTTTTTAAATGTTGAATCCTTTTCAGATGTTGAATTACGATACGGAAAAATGCTATTTCCTCCACCGGTAGTTGGACACCGCTTTTGGCAAGTACATCAGTCATTTCATTACTCTCAATGCCATGATGCCCATGGACCCAATTGTCTTAATTGCTGCTTGACTGTCAATGTTCAGCAGGTATTATCGGATGTGGGACCTAAATCTGAAGCCATTTTGGCTGAATAGATTTTCGCCCGGAATACATTACAGTAACCAGGAAGGTTTCAAAATTTCTCCATCTGTGAAGAAGTTGAAACTAACACCTCTATAGTTAAGACGAATGTTATACTTTGAGTAGTATGTCCCTGCTACAATCCATATTCCTTAGTAGTCTACTTTGTGTGCTCCTCTTAGGCATATAGTGGATTTCCATGGCGCGTTCACTGCGATTAATCCCAATGATTTATCATCAATATAATGGGTCGCTCTTGCTATAGCTAGAGAACACACTTTTGGTACAGAAGTATGTATTGGTTTTGGAATTTTTTTTTTGGAGGCCTACTGAGCGAAGAAAGATGCATACACAAATGAGAAAACAGTTAAGGCAGCACTACATATACCGTAAGGGTCTTCCTGGACATTACAGGCGGCTTCAAACATTTGTCTACGGCAGCAATCGTGGAAGGCGTGGGTGGTAATTGTGATCACTCGCAGCTCAAGAGCTATAGTTTTTTGAAAGAGAAGTAACACTCAGGCAATTAATGCCCAATACTTAACTACCTAATGTGTAACTTCTTAAAAGGTATAGTATCGAGAAGACAGGTGGTGATAATTTTAAAGAAAGCTCAATTCTTTGTACCCTACTACTGCAGCGCCTCTGGTGCTAAGCAGTTCTTAAGCTGTATGTGTAGCCATATTGTTAATTGTTTTCCTGCGACGAAGATTTTGCTAACATAGGAGCACGCTGATGTAGATTAGCACATAACAGTTCAGCCTGTTCTGTAAACCAAGTCGATTTAAAAATTTTTGATTTAGACATATTAAATCCACTAAAAAAACAGCAAAAAGTTTTCAGACTTTTTTTCAGTTTCCTATATTTTAGAGCTTAATTTACTATATATGATTTAAAATACAACAATGGGAAATTTACTCGTATTCAGTTTACAGAGCAGAGGCGATTATCATTCGCTTAAACAGTCCAACAACAATTAACAAATCAATCTACATCAGAAAACTAATCTAATCTACATCAGAAAACTTCATGATGCTGATGATTCTACTCGATGAAATACTTGTACAGTGGAGGGTAACTGAGATAAATACATACCCGAAAACGAAAAAGTATCCAGAGACTACATTACTGAATCAGTAAACAGCACACCTACTGCGGCTTTGTACGTTATATTCGACGTTATATTATACACACTGTGTGAATTGGCCGGAACCTGGCATGGCGTACTATCATGCGCATAGATAAAAAGTTATCATATTCAGTTTTTTCTGATACTTACTCAATCCTCCGGAGAAATCCCATGAAAAACTCTATGAGTGAGTCAGTCAGTCCTCATATCTTAGGAAGCTTTTACTGTAAAACTTCCAAGCTTTACTTATAAGATTACCTATATGTAGTATCTTTATGTTTTAAGTTCCCTCATTTTATGATTACGAATAGTTTTGTGTAATATACACACAGTCTGCATAGGCCGGAACATGGCCTGGCGCACTACCGTGCGCCTAGATATCATCATCAACAAATAAAATAACTTTTAACCCCGGTTCAAAAAAGAGGAGTGCTATAAATTGGAAGTGTATGTCTGTATGTTAGTCTGCGCCATCGTAGAGCCAAAGCGGCTGGACTGATTTTGATTTAGTATTTTAGTTTGTTTGAAATTTGACTTGATCGAGAGTATTCTTAGCTTTGTTCGAAGAAAATCTTTCCAGCCGTATAGATACTGCAGAGTCCTACAGTGCCGGTGGTTTTTGCAATTTTAATTTTAATTTTATAAAAATTGGTTTCCAATTCTGGCCAATATGTTGTTTCGAATTTTGTTCTTACTATAAGTTGTAATGAATTTTAACCAATTTCGAAGTTGTTTTGTGGTTTAAAATTTTTCATGACCATACGAAATTTTTGTCAAAAAGTCCCTTTAGGCAGATTTGGTCTTTAATTTTTATTCAAACCATTTTCTAACCAATTTCCCCGATTTTTGTAAATCTTTTCAATCTTTAGCCCTTATTTGCATTTATAATAACCTTTTTCAGTTTCTCTCGATTTAGTTGTCGATGCCCGTACATCTTCAAAATTAAATCAACTGTCGGTGATGGTTATTAAAAATATAAAAAATAACAACATGCTTTAACGAGAGGCCGCTACAGTTTTAAACTGCACCAGGATTAGTGAGTTGCCATTAGGCGTTGACCATACTAGCCTGACTATTAGCATAAAATCACTTTGGATTCCATACTCATGGTTTTTGAGATTCGCCTACCTTACAGATTTATGGATGTATTTTTGATGTAACTACAAGAAGCGTTAAATAAACTAATTAATAAAAAGCAATAGTTGTAAATCTAATACGATATTACTCTTTGCAACTCTGTAGTTTAGATGTTGTACATATTCAAAAAACTATTTGGTTTTTGTTGTGGTAAGTGTATTTTATTTAAGTTACAGTTTCATTTTGGTCCATTAATCTATGTCAGCAGCAATTGAACTGAGAATGAGAAAGTAGTCAATGTATTCAGCAGTTGTAGAAGCAATTACAACAACAGCAGAATAGCAGCAACAATATTCAGGCAGCGCAATACCAAGCTGGCTAACTTGCAATTAAAACAGCAACAACAACGACATCGAGAGGGTATGTTCTTCATATAAATTTCAGTTTGTTGCATGCTGCCTGTTGTTCTTGTTCTGTTGCTGTCACATCACTAATTCATAAGATTTAGTTTTCAGTTTCTTTAAGCTAAACTCTACTTGTTTTTGCTTTTCGTTTTTGATAGGCTTTTCATGCTAAATGTTTCTGTATTTTTCATATAAATATTTCTTTCTGTTTTCCCACTTTTATTTAAATAATTTCTTCTATTTGTATTTACATTTGTGGTCCTTCGGTTTGTATATACATACATACATATATACCCAGCGGTAAATTACAGGTGTAAAAAAGAGGCCTTTTAGAAGGCCTGTTTAGCAGACATAAAGCCTGCCAATCCGCATTCCATATTCACTTCATTTTTACCCATGCTGTTATTTCGGGGCAGGGCTTCCAAGCCGCTTCCCAATGTAGGGATTCTTACAAGCCTCTTCTGTCATGCCATTTTGAAGGCTACACTCTAAAACATTATTTCAAATTAAAGATCATATATCTAACTTTGTATTTTCATATGTCTAAATTTGTGTTGAAAATTACTCCTTGTCTAAAATTACATCGATTTCTTAGTTATTTTATTAAAGAAAAAACCTTTCAAATTAAACATATTTAGTCCAAGTGAAAAAATTTAATATAAAGTATAAGACTATCAGTCAGGAGGTCGCGGTTCAAACCTGCACGCAGCGAATCGTTTTTTTTGTAAAAACATTTTGTTGAAAAATAATGCGTGTGTAATTTTAGGTCGATAATAATCTGTAAAGTGTTGCCGACTATTATCGACCTAATTCTCAACAAAGGTGTCTTAGAGTGTATGTAACGAAGGTCTGTTAAAAAGCAAATCGAGGTGCACATTTTTTTCTATTGCATTATTTTCATAGCGGCTTCTTTCGATTTGACTAATGTGTTTTTTATTTCGAATTATAATAGCAGCATGTATGTTGTCTCTTGTAGGTAAATTTCAGTCTTATATACAAATTACATGGGAAAAAGAATACGAGAATGTCTGTTATATCCAAAGCTCTTTTTTTCTTTTTAATTTAAAAATACAATACTCATTCCATCTTCCCTTCTTAAAGCAGGGAATGTGGAATGTCTATCAAACAAAAAATCAAAAAAATAAAGTACTACTTCCACCTTGCCTTTTACAAGAGGGCAGTTTGCATGTGTATCGGTCTTCTTGAAGGCCTGAAATTTCCAGGCCTAGTGCCTTTTACCGCTGGTTATATGCACATATCATGTTAATGTACGTTTGTATGTTTAAATATGTGTCCATTTTGTCTAAAATCTGGGTCAAACAAATAAATAAATGAACAAATATGTAGCTCTTCTCATTTCTAGTATTCTGCTTTAGATTGTGTATTTGAAAATTCATTTTTAAGTTTTGTTAGTTTTTAAGTATTATTAAAGAGAAAAGTAGTTTATCATGTTAATCATTTTGCTGTTCAGTTCAGCGATGCCAACTTAATGCTTTTCGCACTGTCTTTAGTGCTTTTTGATGTAATAGAACGCAAAAAGTTCTTAGCTGTGGTGCTTTACTAAGAAAAAGCACTAACTTGGTGCTTTTTAAATTTGCCAGCAGTGCCTTTAGTGTTTTTTTTACAAAATTTCCATATATTATAATTTTTATAAATATGTATAAAATTACATAAAATTGATTCGGAAAAAGTTAAAAGTTGAATTTGCGACGGTGGTAGCAAATGCTCCTAACATTAAACTTGTAAAAGATTATATCGACCTTTATTTGTTGAAGGGTGTGAAGATAAATTCGTCAAAATAAATACGTCCCACACTCATGTTAAATACGTTCCACATACTGTAAATAACCATATTTCATTGTTTTGATGTACAAATTTTTGTTTTTATCATTCCAATATTAAAATAAACAAATTATATGTTCAAAAAAGATATTTATATGAAAATAAATTAAATAAATTATAACATTTAATTTAATTCAAATATAACACACGCTGTCAAAAGTAAAGTTTTTACTAGCAAATATATGCCATTTTCATGTGAATTTTTTGGAAATTTGTAGAAAAGATGAATCAGGTCACCGAAAGAGGGCAAGTAGCCTAGGACTAGTAGTTTCCAGAAATGTAACACGTATATCCAGATTCAGCCCTGAATCGGAGATATAGCCTTTGGAAAATTTGGTTTTTGGCCATTTTTACTAGTAAATATATGAAATTTTCATGTGAATTTTTTGGAAATTTCTAGAAAAGATGAATCAGGTCACCGAAAGAGTGGAAGTAGCCTAGGACTAGTAGTTTCCAGAAATGTAACATCTATGTTCAGATTCAGCCCTGAATCAGAGATATAGCCTTTGGAAAATTTGGTTTTTTGCCATTTTTACTAGTAAATATATGAAATTTTCATGTGAATTTTTTGGAAATTTCTAGAAAAGATGAATCAGGTCACCAAAAGAGTGGAAGTAGCCTAGGATTAGTAGTTTCCAGAAATGTAACATCTATGTCCAGATTCAGCCCTGATCGGAGATATAGCCTTTGGAAAATTTGGTTTTTGGCCATTTTTACTAGTAAATATATGAAATTTTCATGTGAATTTTTTGGAAATTTCTAGAAAAGATGAATCAGGTCACCGAAAGAGTGGAAGTAGCCTAGGATAAGTAGCTTCCAGAAATGTAACATCTATGTCCAGATTCAGCCCTGAATCGGAGATATAGTCTTTGGAAAATTTGGTTTTTGGCCATTTTTACTAGTAAATATATGAAATTTTCATGTGAATTTTTTGGAAATTTCTAGAAAAGATGAATCAGGTCACCGAAAGAGGGCAAGTAGCCTAGGATCAGTAGTTTCCAGAAATGTAACATCTATGTCCAGATTCAGCCCTGAATCGGAGATATAGTCTTTGGAAAATTTGGTTTTTGGCCATTTTTACTAGTAAATATATGAAATTTTCATGTGAATTTTTTGGAAATTTCTAGAAAAGATGAATCAGGTCACCGAAAGAGTGGAAGTAGCCTAGGATCAGTAGCTTCCAGAAATGTAACATCTATGTCCAGATTCAGCCCTGAATCGGAGATATAGCCTTTGGAAAATTTGGTTTTTGGCCATTTTTACTAGTAAATATATAAAATTTTCATGTGAATTTTTTGGAAATTTCTAGAAAAGATGAATCAGGTCACCGAAAGAGTGGAAGTAGCCTAGGATCAGTAGCTTCCAGAAATGTAACATCTATGTCCAGATTCAGCCCTGAATCGGAGATATAGCCTTTGGAAAATTTGGTTTTTGGCCATTTTTACTAGTAAATATATGAAATTTTCATGTGAATTTTTTGGAAATTTCTAGAAAAGATGAATCAGGTCACCGAAAGAGTGGAAGTAGCCTAGGATTAGTAGTTTCCAGAAATGTAACATCTATGTCCAGATTCAGCCCTGAATCGGAGATATAGCCTTTGGAAAATTTCGTTTTTCGCCATTTTTACTAGTAAATATATGAAATTTTCATGTGAATTTTTTGGAAATTTCTAGAAAAGATGAATCAGGTCACCGAAAGAGTGGAAGTAGCCTAGGACTAGTAGTTTCCAGAAATGTAACATCTATGTTCAGATTCAGCCCTGAATCAGAGATATAGCCTTTGCAAAATTTGGTTTTTGGCCATTTTTACCAGTAAATATATGAAATTTTCATGTGAATTTTTTGGAAATTTCTAGAAAAGATGAATCAGGTCACCGAAAGAGTGGAAGTAGCCTACGATAAGAAGTTTCCAAAAATGTAACATCTATGTCCAGATTCAGCCCTGAATCGGAGATATAGCCTTTGGAAAATTTGGTTTTTGGCCATTTTTACTAGTAAATATATGAAATTTTCATGTGAATTTTTTGGAAATTTCTAGAAAAGATGAATCAGGTCACCGAAAGAGTGGAAGTAGCCTACGATAAGCAGTTTCCAAAAATGTAACATCTATGTCCAGATTCAGCCCTGAATCGGAGATATAGCCTTTGGAAAATTTGGTTTTTGGCCATTTTTACTAGTAAATATATGAAATTTTCATGTGAATTTTTTGGAAATTTCTAGAAAAGATGAATCAGGTCACCGAAAGAGTGGAAGTAGCCTAGGACTAGTAGTTTCCAGAAATGTAACATCTATGTTCAGATTCAGCCCTGAATCAGAGATATAGCCTTTGGAAAATTTGGTTTTTTGCCATTTTTACTAGTAAATATATGAAATTTTCATGTGAATTTTTTGGAAATTTCTAGAAAAGATGAATCAGGTCACCAAAAGAGTGGAAGTAGCCTAGGATTAGTAGTTTCCAGAAATGTAACATCTATGTCCAGATTCAGCCCTGATCGGAGATATAGCCTTTGGAAAATTTGGTTTTTGGCCATTTTTACTAGTAAATATATGAAATTTTCATGTGAATTTTTTGGAAATTTCTAGAAAAGATGAATCAGGTCACCGAAAGAGTGGAAGTAGCCTAGGATAAGTAGCTTCCAGAAATGTAACATCTATGTCCAGATTCAGCCCTGAATCGGAGATATAGTCTTTGGAAAATTTCGTTTTTGGCCATTTTTACTAGTAAATATATGAAATTTTCATGTGAATTTTTTGTTACTAACACTATTAAAATAAACGAAAAGCACGAAGAGGAATAGAGAAAAACAAATTAATTTATTTCTTTAATTTTGAGGAATTAAATTAACTGTTTAAATAATAATACAAATTTAAAATCCGTTTCAAAACATTTTTGTTTAAAAAATCTATCAAAAATTTTTCTTATAACTATATGTATACCTACAAATTAATGGTAAAATAAGATTTTATTATTCTCTAGAAATTGAGTATACAAAATATTTGTATGAAATTTTTACACACTATGAAGAACTATATGGCGATTAATTCTGCATTATTAACTAAAAAATCACGTTTTTTTGAGTTATGACTCTATTGCAGCAAAGGCTCGATATGTATATGGCTTTAAATCTCAAAAAATAGACACTAGTAGGGGCGGAACAGGAAAATGCGGATCCAACCAACTAATAAATAAAAGCATTCCAGTAAAATTTAATATGTTTGTATTTAATATCACGTAAAAAATACAAATTTTCTATTAATTTTAATACAAAATACTAAATTAAAAAGTATGCAGCTTTGTTTCGACCATTGTGTTACTTTTGTTTACTTAAAAAATGGCGATTTTATAATGCGCGTCAGTATTCTAGACGCCTACTTATCAACCAATATTGTTGCCAGATGCATAAAACCTAAAATATCAAGAAAAAAAATAAGGCCAAAACTAAAAATAGTTGAAAAATTCTTTGTTGGCTACAATGGTTTCAAAAAACAAGGAGTATATATAAAAACCTTTTTCGAAGATTATTTCGGAAAATAAACAGAACGCGCGAGCCTCAGCACATGCAAAAATGATATTTGCGATTTTAAACTCGCAAGTGATTTAACAATTACGCGCTTTTCAGCACACGGGTGATTGAAAATTTTTATAAGAAAGTAATGTTTACTTACTATAGTTTTGACCATTTGGCATATTCTTTTCTTATTTCTTGTATTACATCCAATATTTTTTACAAAGTTTCTCCATCGTGTATTTTTTAGTAGCTCAACAATATGAAAAAATTTTTCAAAATATCCATTTTCCTGGTTGAAAACTTTAAACAGATTTGCTTTTTCGCATGATTTACGTTTTTCGGTTAAATAAAACATTTTTAGCAAAAATATAAGCATTTGCTTAGACATTTTTTTTTATTATTTTGCGATCTTTGTTTTGAGAAGTCAATTATTAAACTAACATTGCGAAATTGCAATTTTCAATATTGACCGCAAGAACTCACAAATATTATTCCTTTTTTTAAATTGTAAATTTTTTTTATTACTTTCTTCTATTGAAAATAAAAGCGTGTTGGTTTTTATGTTATGTTGTTATAAATTGCTGTAGTGAAAAAAGTCACAATTAAATGTTTGGAAATTTTTTAAAACCGCGATTTTAGGTGAAAATCGTAGTTTAAGACACATGTGTTTCCATTTTGTTTATAATCATAAATCAGAACACTTGCGTAAGTCATAAACATTTTTTAAGAAATGTCTTACGTTATAATAATGCACTTTACTTTCAGCTTTAAATTTTTTTATGACTACCAAATGACATTTCTGCAAATTGTTTAAAGAATTTTTTTAATTTTTGTTTCCAATGTTTTGAAATTTTTTAATGCTACCATTTCTACTTACCTGAAAAGATAACAGGGCTTATGCAATCAAGTGTTTAGTACAATGAAAGAAAAAACGAGCATTGAAAGGGTTACAAATATTGAAAATTTTGTAATTTTTTTCTTCTAATTTTGCCTGTAATCATAAATCGGAGCACTTGCGTAAGTCATAATCAGTTTTTAAAGAAAATGCTTACCTCATTATAAAAATGCACTTTATTTACAGATTTCTATTTTTATGACTAGCAAGTCACCCTTCTGTAAATTTATTAAGAATTTCTTTAATTTTATTATCCACAATGGCAAAACACATTTTTCAAAACCGCCATTTCTACCTGAAATAATAAGATGAAGGGACGAAAAAAAGGACGGTTGAACCTATTTTTTTTTCTTTGGCAATGTTTTAAAACTACCCATTGGAGTAGGTAGACATTTTTTCAAGTAGAGAACTGCATAATTGAAAGTGATAACACTCTTCGCGAAAATTTTGACTTGTCGCGAAATTAGCATTGACTAACTTCATTATGAAAAATATGTATAATGAAGCAAAAAGTCGTATCCAAACAAGCATACGTTATCTTAAAAGTAATTCAATAAAACCTAAAGCATTTCATATACATACATCAAAGCAAATAGTATTGTTTTCTCAATATTATGAAATATTACGTTTTAAAATAAAAGAAATATGCATTTAGTATAAAATTTAGAAATTCTGAATTCCGATTTCTTGCGGTTAAGGGTCGTTATAAACTTTTAGATATCATATCCATGGTCATACATTGACAACTTCTAACTGAATTTTTATTATTTTTCACAAAACGCAGAAAACGTTCCCATTCTCAAAATAAAATAACAGAAAGTACATAGTTGAGAGTATCTACTAAAGAATTTTCAGCTATTTTATTTCTATGCTAGTAACGCTTTCAGCATATTTATAACGTAATTTCTTCTACTGAAAAGTTGTAAAAACCAGTTACGTGTTGTCAACTTATGACCATCGATATGAAAGTTGTTTGAAGGTCTAAAACTTTTAAAAATCATGTCGCTGATGGGCTATTGGTCTAATTTTATACACAACTGGGCCCAGTATCGAAAGGTTTTTAAAATGTTGTATGTACTACTTTTTATATATTTTGTTTAGAGAAAATACAAAAATATATCATCAGAATAAAAATAAACACACTCGTACGTTTTCGTTTAGGGATTTTCGTAATAAACACAGATTTGGCAATTATTGGCAACTAAGTTTTTATAAAAATTGTAATGATATCTGTAAGTAAACGGGATACAATTACGATTTCCAAACATAGAGAAGTTGTTAATAATTTTATTAAATATTTCAGTAATACTGGGGGGAGCAAAATCAATTATGGGGGACATTCACCTCCCCCCCCCACAGAAAGGCCTATCTACGCCAATGAAGCTACCATTTCTACCAAAAATTCGTGAAAGTGTCTGTATGTGACAATCAAGTGTTTTGCAATATAAGAAAAAAAGTTCGTTGAAATGGTGCACTTTTATGCTGGATTTTTTGCACATTTGCATAAATTGTGAGATTTACTTTTCTAATATTTTGTCTAGAATCAGCCTTAAAGAGAAATTTGTAAATTTAAACATATTATGTACATACGTGTTTGAAAATTTTTTTCAACTAAAAAATATAATATTTACTATAAAAATTTTTCAAATTTAAAAAAACATACATTTTACAAAAACCAAATAAAGTCTACTGTTTTTTTTTTTTAATATATTGAACATTTTTGTCAGAATTTATAATTATTTGTTTAAAAATATTTATAAATACATACATCTGACAAAAATGTTCAATATAAATCAGTTATATTTTTTAGTTGAAAACAAATTTTTCAAACACGTATGTACATACATATGTTTAAATTTACAAATTTATTTTTAAGACCGATTCTAGACAAAATATTAGAAAAGTAAATCTCACAATTTATGCAAATGTGCAAAAAATCCAGCATAAAAGTGCACCATTTCAACGAACTTTTTTTCTTATATTGCAAAACACTTGATTGTCACATACAGACACTTTCACGAATTTTTGGTAGAAATGGTAGCTTCA
>OY101449.1:42712528-42818545 GCA_956483635.1 Panzeria rudis | reverse complement strand
TGATGGTTATTAAGCAATTGTCTATATGCATTTCATTGGAGCTTTTACCAAATCGTCAGTAGACTTCAACCACAACTTTGAACAACAAATAAATTTCATTTCAAATATAATTATGACAATATGTCAAAAAATTTTTTTTTCGGTTATATGTATTTATTTATTGTATCTTCAATAAAATTGAAGTAACAATAAGTAATCAAATCTTAACTCTTAAACTTTTAATTTTTAAGTCCAGCAAGTGCCAGACAAAAATATTTGTTTCAGCGGTTGGTTGTTTGGTTGTTTACGTCTCTCGTGTTCGGCTGAGAGCAAGAGTGTCCCTCCTTTTCAGCCGAGTGTGGCTTCTAAAGTTAATGATGTTTCGGGCTAGGGGATTTGGGTGCAACTCAAGTCTTTTTATGTAGCTTGTCACGTGTTTAGAAAACACTGTCTTAACCGGCTGCACATCTAGTCTTTATGAATTCGCTTGTTTCTGACATACCATGGGGCTGCTGTAATCGTACGGAGTATTTTATTGTGTTGCCTAATATGTCAAATAATAAATTTCTAAAATTTCAGACAAAGAAAATTATGGTGATCGGATAATTTTGGTTACTTAAAAAAGTACTGAAGATATATGCAGACTATCTGGGACACTATTTTGAAAGAACATATCTAATGATGGGAGCACTTTCCAACCACTTCTAAATTATAGTGCTTCTAAGTGGAAATTCTTCTTATAAAAATTCATACCTGAAAGTTGGAGTATTGCTTCTTTCTCTCCCATATAAACCTGGTAATATACAACGGAGGATTTGTACAGACATTTAATACAACAAAACAGTAAAAAAAAGTTTAATGCATTTTTGCGCTTCTTTTATCTCGAAATTACGCTTTTTAGTGCCTTTTTAAAATTTTGTTGTGCGTTTGTGCTCCAAAGAAGTTATCATCACTGGTTCAGCCAGTTTTAATGTTGAATTCAAAGATTTTACCATTTATCACATTTAAACACATATTTACATACTTTAGCACACAACGACGATGTAGAGTGAAATTAAAGAAATAATTTCCTTGATAATAATCAATGTTTGCACATTTTGTTATTTGTGCAAATGTGCAAATAGGGGTTGACCAATGCATTAAAAGATATAACGACTATATTTGATTTACATAAATAAAATTCATTGCATCCCTAAAAGGTTCTAGATCTCTGATAATAATACCTACATTCAGTGTGAAATATGTATGTAGATAAGTTTAATTAATGTTATGTTAAAATCTAATTGGTTTAAATACGTATGTAGATCTTAGAATTGTGTGTGGCTGATTGTTAGCAATGCTAACCTATCGGCACAGAGGTCGTGGGATTGATTCCCGACATAGACCCTAGGTTTTCTTGGCAGACAAGCAAAATCACTCCGTAAAACTAAGCGAAAGATTAAAGCAGGCATGCCGAATTCATTTCAGTGTGAGGGCCAAATTCGGTATCATTGAATAGGTATTTGAAAATAATCTTCAGGTTTCTCTAATCATTTTTCATTTCGAATGACCGTTTGGAATCTTTAACAGTTTAAATTTATTTAAAAAGAAAAAAACCAAATTGCGTAAAAAGTGAGTTTTACACAAAGAATCTAAAACCAAACTGTGTACAAAAAGAAAATAAATAAAAATTAAACTAAAAACATCAAAAAACCCGACTGCGTAAAAATCTAAGAAAAAGTCCAGTGTGCGGAACATAGACTTTTACAGTCGGGAAACATTAAAAATTTAATCTTCAAATCTTCACAATAATGGTTCCCGAATGTAAAAGTCGCTATGTTCCGCGCACTGTACTTGTTTTCTTTTCTTTTAGTTTTTTTACACAGTTGGGTTTTTTGATTTTTTAAATTGAATTTTTTATTTATATATGTCAAATTTTAATTATCCATATTTAAGCAAAACAGTCTTACAACTAGAAAATTTTGATACATTTTCTTTACTTATCTTTTACGTTGATATTTATTTGTTAAATAATTTATTTTTTAACGAAAACAGTATGGAGTTGTGGAAAAGTGTTGAGGGCCGCAAAAAATCGTGCCGAGGGCCGCGAGTTGGACATGGCTGGATTAAAGCAATATTCAGGTTTTCGAGGTTGGATTTATTTAGCACTGTGTAACATTTTGGGTAAAATGCAGACATAGGCTTTCTACACATTCTAACTCTGGCATAAGCATTTAAACTCCATTGCAAGACAAAACAAAAAAAAAAACACTCGCAACCTTTATAATGGGTGATTTTATAAGAACTATCGGAAAGTAAAAAAGAAAAAAACACATAAAATTCAGAAAAATGCATGAAATATTTATTTGGATCGATAGTTGGGTCGATATAATTTAATGTTTGAAGATTATTTCATGGAAATGTTGGCCGCGGCTGCGCCTCAAATGGTCCATCCGCTTAGTCCAATTTTGGCATACTCTTTCCAACATTTCGGCCGGTATCTCACGAATAATGTTGGCAATGTTGGCTTCCAGTGCGTCAATCGAAGCGGGCTTGTCGCTATAGACATTAGCCTTAACATAGCCCCACAAAAAATAGTCTAGAGGCGTTAAATCGCACGATCTGGGCGGCCAATTGACTGGTCCCAAGCGTGAAATAAACTGTTCACCGAACTCGCCTCTCAATTGGTCCATTGTTTCGCGTGCTGTGTGGCATGTGGCACCGTCTTGTTGAAACCACATGTCATGCAAGTCAAGCTCTTCCATTTTGGGCAGAAAAAAGTTTGTTATCATCGCACGGTAGCGCTCACCATTCACAGTAACGTTGTGATTCGCATCATCTTTGAAGAAATACGGCCCAATGATGCCGCCAGCCCATAATCCGCACCAAACGGTTGTTTTTTGTGGATGCATTGGTAGCTCTTGCAATGCTTCTGGCTGCTCTTCACTCCAAATACGGCAGTTTTGCTTGTTCACGTATCCATTCAACCAGAAATGAGCCTCGTCGCTGAACACAATTCTTCGATAAAAAAGTGGATATTCATCTAACTTAACAGAGCACGCATTTGGTAATAAAATTCAATAATTTGCAAGCGTTGTTCGTTTGTAAGACGATTCATGATTAAATTATAGACCAAACTGAAGATGTTTGACAGTGACACAAGATACAAACGTGCGTGAGCTGTCAAAACTAGTGTTGCCAAAAAGATAATAGCAAAAAAAATCACTCGTTATATAAAGTGTATTCAAGCCGATGAATGCGAATCACATTATACACAAAAAAAAAATTATTTCAATTAAAAAAATCCGTTGTGGCAACTAAAAAATTAGGTAATTTGCACCAGTTAATTGTTAATAATTGTTAATATCAATTAAATTTTTATACCAAATTTAATTACATAATTTTTGATTAAATATTAAATGCTTACAATTAAAAGCTTAATTAAAAATGTGCGGTTGTGATTGGACAGAATAGTGGACACCTATGTTGAATACTTATTAATTTCGTTTCGTAATTACTATTATTATTTTTTATTTTTACTTACTGTTTGTTATTTAAACTCATGGGGGGTCGAACTAAGCTCCTTCTGGTTGGAAATCCAACGTATTAACCACTCAGCCAAAACATTGTTTGAAATAGGCGGCAAAAAGTTAAAATATACCTTTTCACTCTCACTGAGTACATATTTGCTACTATTTATAAATGGTGCACATGGTATCAAGGTGTATCTAACGGGATGTGTGTGAAGTTAAATTTTAAAATTTGAAACCCTAGACAAAAACCATAGAATTTAACAGAGGTCTGTTAACAGTTTAACATGACTCTGTTAAACATTTAAAATTTTGTTTTTTTCATTTAAAATTGAATAATTACTAAATTGTTAAACAAATTGTCACCAGCAAATAATTAAATATCTTATTTACGTCATACTTTGTACCTAGATATGGCTTTGGCAAATAAATACATAAAAATAAGCGGATTTTAGATCGCTTGAAAAAAAATTAATATATAAAAGACTTTAGTCCTTTTCCTCGAAAATGGTAGGAGATGGGGTAAATTTTTTTCACGGAGGGGACTCCTAGTAGCGTCTAGATAATTGTCGGATAGTCAAATATTTAACATTCTGTTTTTTTAGAAATTATAGGCCGATTTCAAAAAAACCATATTAGAAATCTGAAAAAGGACTATAGTCCTTTTCTCGAAAATGGAAGGAGATGGGTAAATTTTTTTTACGGAGGGGACTCCTAGTAGCGTCTAGATAATGTCGGATAGTCAAATATTTTAACATTCTGTTTTTTTAGAAATTATAGGCCGATTCAAAAAACCATATTTGAAATCTGAAAAAGGACTATAGTCCTTTTCTCGAAATGGAAGGAGATGGGGTGAATTTTTTTTACGGAGGGGACTCCTAGTACGTCTAGATAATTGTCGGATAGTCAAATATCTTAACATTCTGTTTTTTTAGAAATTATAGGCCGATTTCAAAAAAACAATTTGAAATCTGAAACAGGACTTTAGTCCTTTTCTCGAAAATGGTAGGAGATGGGGTAAATTTTTTTCACAGAGGGGACTCCTAGTAGCGTCTAGATAATTGGTCGGATAGTCAAATATTTTAACATTCTGTTTTTTTAGAAATTATAGGCCGATTTCAAAAAAACCATATTAGAAATCTGAAAAAGGACTATAGTCCTTTTCTCGAAAATGGAAGGAGATGGGGTAAAATTTTTTTCACGGAGGGGACTCCTAGTAGCGTCTAGATAATTGTCGGATAGTCAAATATCTTAACATTCTGTTTTTTTTAGAAATTATAGGCGATTTCAAAAAAACCATATTTGAAATCGAAAAAGGACTTTAGTCCTTTTCTCGAAAAGGTAGGAGATGGGGTAAATTTTTTCACGGAGGGGACTCCTAGTAGCGTCTAGATAATTGCTCGGATAGTCAAATATCTTAACATTCTGTTTTTTTAGAAATTATAGGCCGATTTCAAAAAACCATATTTGAAATCTGAAAAAGGACTTTAGTCCTTTTCTCGAAAATGGTAGAGATGGGGTAAATTTTTTTCACGGAGGGGACTCTAGTAGCGTCTAGATAATTGTCGGATAGTCAAATATCTTACATTCTGTTTTTTTAGAAATTATAGGCCGATTTCAAAAAAACCATATTTGAAATCTGAAAAATATTTGACTATCCGACAATTATCTAGATGCTACTAGGAGTCCCCTCCGTAAAAAAAATTTACCCCCATCTCCTTCCATTTTCGAGAAAAGGACTATAGTCCTTTTTCAGATTTTCTAATATGGTTTTTTTGAAATCGGCCTATAATTTCTAAAAAAACAGAATGTTAAAATATTTGACTATCCGACAATTATCTAGACGCTACTAGGAGACCCCTCCGTGAAAAAAATTTACCCCATCTCTACCATTTTCGAGAAAAGGACTAAAGTCCTTTTTCAGATTTCAATATGGTTTTTTTGAAATCGGCCTATAATTTCTAAAAAAACAGAATGTTAAGATATTTCACTATCCGACAATTATCTAGACGCTACTAGGAGTCCCCTCCGTGAAAAAAATTTACCCCATCTCCTACCATTTTCGAGAAAAGGACTAAAGTCCTTTTTCAGATTTCAAATATGGTTTTTTTTAAATTGGCCTATAATTTCTAAAAAAACAGAATGTTAAGATATTTGACTATCCGACAATTATCTAGACGCTACTAGGAGTCCCCTCCGTAAAAAAAATTCACCCCATCTCTTACCATTTTCGAGAAAAGGACTAAAGTCCTTTTTCAGATTTCAAATATGGTTTTTTTGAAATCGGCCTATAATTTCTAAAAAAACAGAATGTTAAGATATTTCACTATCCGACAATTATCTAGACGCTACTAGGAGTCCCCTCCGTGAAAAAAAATTTACCCCATCTCCTACCATTTTCGAGAAAAGGACTAAAGTCCTTTTTCAGATTTCAAATATGGTTTTTTTGAAATCGGCCTATAATTTCTAAAAAAACAGAATGTTAAAATATTTGACTATCCGACAATTATCTAGACGCTACTAGGAGTCCCCTCCGTGAAAAAAATTTACCCCATCTCCTACCATTTTCGAGAAAAGGACTAAAGTCCTTTTTCAGATTTCAAATATGGTTTTTTTTAAATTGGCCTATAATTTCTAAAAAAACAGAATGTTAAGATATTTGACTATCCGACAATTATCTAGACGCTACTAGGAGTCCCCTCCGTAAAAAAAATTCACCCCATCTCCTTCCATTTTCGAGAAAAGGACTATAGTCCTTTTTCAGATTTCTAATATGGTTTTTTTGAAATCGACCTATAATTTCTAAAAAAACAGAATGTTAAAATATTTGACTATCCGACAATTATCTAGACGCTACTAGGAGACCCCTCCGTGAAAAAAATTTACCCCATCTCCTACCATTTTCGAGAAAAGGACTAAAGTCCTTTTTCAGATTTCAAATATGGTTTTTTTGAAATCGGCCTATAATTTCTAAAAAAACAGAATGTTAAGATATTTCACTATCCGACAATTATCTAGACGCTACTAGGAGTCCCCTCCGTGAAAAAAATTTACCCCATCTCCTACCGTTTTCGAGAAAAGGACTAAAGTCCTTTTTCAGATTTCAAATATGGTTTTTTTGAAATCGGCCTATAATTTCTAAAAAAACAGAATGTTAAAATATTTGACTATCCGACAATTATCTAGATGCTACTAGGAGTCCCCTCCGTGAAAAAAATTTACCCCATCTCCTACCATTTTCGAGAAAAGGACTAAAGTCCTTTTTCAGATTTCAAATATGGTTTTTTTAAATTGGCCTATAATTTCTAAAAAAACAGAATGTTAAGATATTTGACTATCCGACAATTATCTAGACGCTACTAGGAGTCCCCTCCGTAAAAAAAATCACCCCATCTCCTTCCATTTTCGAGAAAAGGACTATAGCCCTTTTTCAGATTTCAAATATGGTTTTTTTGAAATCGGCCTATAATTTCTAAAAAAACAGAATGTTAAAATATTTGACTATCCGACAATTATCTAGACGCTACTAGGAGTCCCCTCCGTAAAAAAAATTTACCCCATCTCCTTCCATTTTCGAGAAAAGGACTATAGTCCTTTTTCAGATTTCTAATATGGTTTTTTTGAAATCGACCTATAATTTCTAAAAAAACAGAATGTTAAAATATTTGACTATCCGACAATTATCTAGACGCTACTAGGAGTCCCCTCCGTAAAAAAAATTTACCCCATCTCCTTGCATTTTCGAGAAAAGGACTATAGTCCTTTTTCAGATTTCTAATATGGTTTTTTTGAAATCGGCCTATAATTTCTAAAAAAACAGAATGTTAAAATATTTGACTATCCGACAATTATCTAGACGCTACTAGGAGTCCCCTCCGTGAAAAAAATTTACCCCATCTCCTACCATTTTCGAGAAAAGGACTAAAGTCTTTTATATATTAATTTTTTTTCAAGCGATCTAAAATCCGCTTATTTTTATGTATTTATTTGCCAAAGCCATATCTAGGTACAAAGTATGACGTAAATAAGATATTTAATTATTTGCTGGTGCAATTTGTTTAACAATTTAGTAATTATTCAATTTTAAATGAAAAAAACAAAATTTTAAATGTTTAACAGAGTCATGTTAAACTGTTAACAGACCTCTGTTAAATTCTATGATTTTTGTCTAGGGTTTCAAATTTTAAAATTTAACTTCACACACATTCTAACGGGTGGGATCACTAGGTCAGCTGACTCGCCTGATTAAACGTCAAACTTGGTAGTGCTTTTGAAATGCTCATGATATCAGTACTACCTTCAAACTATCAAACACCATATACAGACTTCCTTCTGTGTGGTGTTTGACATTTATTTCAAGAGAAATCTGCGCTGGTAGTACCACCCGTTTTTTGACATCTGTTAAGGTAATTTTACAACAAATTTTCTATTGTTTTAGTATTGCCCGTACCTGTTCAATGTGCCTTGCATGGTATAATAAGTGTACAGGTGGTGGCATCCGATTACTTTTTGCTACTAGTTTTATGTATACCGTACGTCAAAAAGGTGTATTATTTGACAAGCTTTATCTAATTTTTGTTGTGTTGTATAATTTGTTTGCTTTATGCTGCTACCTTGTACAGAATATATGTATATAACTTTGGCCGATACAACAACAAATATATGTCAGTTAAAAAATAAAGGGTGTTCTAAAGCGAGCAACGAAACAAGTTGAAATACTAATGTAATATACAGACACTTATATATAGACCAGGGACTGAAATAATGATTATTGCAGAAATTTTTAACCAAAAAATCACTATTGTCCAATTATATGAGAAATATCTTGTTGTACAATAAAATTGTTATTTTTCGATATTCTTCCAAGAGATGCAATAAACTTTTATTTTAAATTTTTATTAAAAAAAATCAATTATGTGTTGTTTCCACAATGCACAGTGGTTTACGGCAAAAAATGGAAATAATTCAGTATCTTCGTAACTGCTGAAAGCAGTGACATGAAATTTTACATGGTTATAGCTGAGGTGTTGTCCGTCTTAAGTTTGAAGAGCTCAGGGTGCTGACTCCTTCGAGAGAGGCTCCACGGGTTCCCAAAATTTGTAACATCGGGTATGTCAAACTTTAAATAAATCGCCAAAATTACATTTCTTGTCCGATTTCCGAACCCTTTCCCATTTTAGAATCTACTATCAAAGGCCTACATTTGCCTCACTTACAGTTTGAATTTCTCTCCGATAGTTCAAAAGTTACAGGCCTTGCAAAAAACTTTTTTTTTTGCAAATTTGGCGATCTTATTCTGGTATTTTTTAAACTGAAGTTGGGTTAAGTCGCAAAATTATACCAAAAACTGAATAATAATCTGCACAATTCAACAAAAATTTGCCAATTTACCGAATCAATTTATCTTAATGGAGTGAGAAATGGCAGCAGTTTCAATTTTACACTTAAAAAAGTTGATTTTTTGTAAATTTTTTGTCAAAAAGTTACTATCAGTATTTTGATTATAAAAAATAAGTTTCTTCAAAGACCTTAACCAAGTTAACATGATTTGGACAGAAGACAAAAAACCAAGCTAACAGGCTAAAAAGCTAAGCTCTGTCTATAATAGTTCGCCCACACTAACCCCTAGAATTTGATAATTTTTAAAAATATTTTTCATGTTTGCATGAGTGGTACAAAAATTGCAAAGCTGCGATCTTAACATCTCAGCCGGAATTTTAGAGCTATACTTGATAGCAATTTTCCATATGTGGCGATAATGGCCCCCGTGACTATTATAGTGAGGAGAGGAAAAATATCGAAAAAGTCAGATTTTCACATGACTTTTTGTTATTAAAAGATTAAACAAATTAACGAAAAACCTTAAATTTTAATAAATTTTTGATATTTTTTCTTAAGTGACCACAAATTTTGCGAGACTCTAAAAACAAATAAAAAAATCTTAATCCACAGGTCTCTAACTTTAAAATTATATAAAATATAAACAAAAGTCTAATACGTTGTTTGTTATCACGCAAAAAAAAATGAAGACCTTAATATTTTTACACTATTTTCAATACCAATCCAACAAAAATTTATTTTTTTATATTTTTTCTTAACTGAATTAATATCAATCATACGCCACGTTTAACAAACTCTAAATTTATATTTCTACTAGAAACCAGCAAATTATTAAATAAGTGTGTACATTGTATAGCAGATTCCAAAAGGAAAGCGAAAGGAAAGGGTTTGGAAATCGGACAAGAAATTTAATTTTGGCGATTTTTTTAAAGTTTGACATACCCGAAGGAGCTAACACCCCAAACTCTCCAAACATAAGACGGACAACACCTCAGCTATAACCATGTAAAATTTAATGTCACTGGCTTTAGCAGTTACGAAGATATTGAATTATTTCCATTTTTTTGCACAAACCACTGTGCACTGCAAACAAGCATTGCTTGTCTAAAATTTATATGAAAAGCACTCGGTTTTTTGTGTGATTTCCATACAAATTTTTAGACAAGCAGTGCTTGTATAAATTGTGGACACAGCACATTAGAAAATAATGTGCTGTTTCCACAATGCAAACAAACGACTTGAGTATTTACATGCAACAATCATTTATGAAATATCTAGATCAGGTCAAAAGATCCGAAATTCCGTGAGCAAGAAATTGTCTGAACATTAATTTTTGTTTCAGTTGCCGGAAAAAAATCTCCACTAATTGATATCACATCCCTGTGTTAGACAAATTGTGTGTTGATTTTTCTTTGGAGCTGCGTACTACCAAACGGAAAGTTGCCTGAGAATTTTTGAATCCAGAATTTCAGTTTGTTCTTTTACACATGCTTCTTATGGCAGCCTGAAATTCAGGCAGAACTACATACTGCACTTTAAATGTAAGCCCTGCAAGATATTACATGCCGATTAGGTATAACTACACAGAAAAAAATAGACAAGAATTATATTCAATAAGACCATGTTATTAAAAAAAATATGAATTTCAATAACATTTATCTTTAACATAATAAAATATTTCGTTGTAAGTATTTCTTTTCCATGCCGGTTATTTCTTTTCTTTTTATACATAAGTACTTAAAACAAGTTGTATCCCATAAAAAATAAATGGGATATGGCTCAGCTAGAGAGTGTATGCTTTACGTCCGGAAAGCCCGGGTTCGTATTCCAGCCATGTCAACATTTTTTTAATTTATATATATATTTTTATTTTGAAATAATTTTGTTATCAATATAGGGGAATTCTTTATCACAGGAAATTTGAAAAAAAAAATTATTGAATACCGGGATTTTTGTTATCAAAAACGAAACTTATTTTTTTCTGTGTATGTGCAAAAGGGGGGTAAATTTAACTCGCCTTAAAATGCATCCAAGATGTAAACTTTTAAAACCCCGATACACGTAGGTATATGTTTTGTGGCCTCTACCAAAATCAGTTTTTAGAACCTTGTTATTTAAAAAAATATTGATTTTGTTGTACAGTGCAAATTTTCGCAATTTTGGCAAAAATTAGGTGACTTCACTTAATTATGAATAAAATCAATGTTTTTATGCATCGATTTTCATGAAATACAGGTTATTTTCAGTATATATGGCTTTGTGATTAGTTAATAAAAATGGTAAATTTTAGCCATTTTTAATATTTTAAAAAATTTTTAAAAATAAAATCTTTCCCATTTTGCATAACTAAACAATATATCGTTTACCCTTGCGGTCTGAATAATTCCGAAGCCATTGAGTACATAAGAATATAATGTTTGAATCTTTAAGCGGTAAGTTTATTCCAAGGTTTTTTTAGTGTTTCTTGTGGTAAAATTGGACTTCCCCTTCCCAAGTAATATAAAATGCATGTAGCAGCCTCTTAAAAATTCCAAATTAAAAAAAAAAACTTTTGAAAAGAACGTATGCATAGAATTTTAAATTTCGACTATTTTATATAAACATCAAAAAAATTTAATGGTTGTCAAAGGTCATGACAAAAGTTTCATTTTGTTGAATAGTGTAATTAATAATAACACTCCTATCCAGTGTTGCCAAGACCTGATGAGGAAAAAATACTAGAGTTTTACTAAAAAAAATGCTAAAATATGCTAAAGATATGCTGAAAAAATGCAAAAAAATATTTCATCAAAGTTGCAAAGAAAAATCCTTTGAATTTATCAGAACAGTGTAATTAGCATGGTATAAGATTACACCGTGAATACATAGTTAGTATTTTATTATATTTTACAATCGCATTTAAAATAAAAGAAAATTTATTTCGTTTTTAACATAAAAAAGTTGACAAAACACTGCAAAAAGGTTTTAAAATTCAATTTAAAAAACTGGTTGCTCTTAGTCAGACCCTAATTGGATCAAAAAAGCAGAAACGGGTGTGTTAAAAACGCCACTGTGGCCTGGCCCTTAGTTAATAAAAACAACGCATTTTTCTTTAAAATATTTCTTTAGGTTCTGTGAATGTTTGTACAATGACTCGGGTTTTCATGTTTACAATTTTCATCTAAAATACAAGAAATAACGAAATTCTAGATATATCAAAATATCCAGTCATTTTCAACTTCATTTTCATTATTATTTTTATAAGTGGTACCATTTCTACCAAAGTTGATACAAGACACTGTTGCATTTTTTGGAAATATATACAATGTTGTTCTTTCGTTTTTTTTTTGTATCGAAAATGAAACATTATATATGGTGTTGTAAAGAAAAAGAGCCCCTATGTTAGAGCTAGTATACAATCGATAGTACTATCGATACTATCGATAGTTCTGTTTCCCTTGGACTATCGATGGTTTTTTTCCGATAGCGATACTATCGTTGAATTTTTTATAGAAAATTGCATATAAGCTCGGTGAAAAGTGTGACGGCAACTCACTTAATACTTAAAAATATATTTATTTCTGTCTGGCAACACGGATAAGCTGAAGCTGTTAGCCATTTGGCTTATATTTCTGTTGACAAAACACTGGTGACGGTAAATTTTATTTAAGCATAAGTACAAAAGGCTTTATATATTTCTAAGTTGCTTTTCACACTATGCCTTTTTAGCCTGCTTATTTTTGACAATTTTCTTTTAAAATCCCTACGAAAAGTCACGCATATTTACATATCAGGCTTTTTCTCCATTCCTTTTTTGACGATTATACACATGCTTAATGGGAAAGAGAAATATCAAAAAACCCCCCAAATTTCAATTCGTGCCTTTTTTGTTACCCCGCTACAGGGTGACCGTTGAAAATTTTTAAAAAGTGGCACAAAAAGGGGATTTTGAGGAAAAAAGTGGCACCAAAAAGGGGATTCTTCGAAAAAAGGGGCAACTTTTTTAACAAGGGAATAATTGAACCAAATTCTAGTATTTAATGAATTTCTAGGGCATATAATGCTTTTGAATCAAAATGAATAAATTTCTATGTTTTTTCTATCAAAAAAAGACAGTTTTAAGCACCAACGAAGTACACCGCTTTCTAACAACAACACATACATCAGAGCTGTAAAAATTGCAATTAATTTTGATTGCAATCAAAATGATTTCAACCTAATTGATTTCATTCTTTGATTTCAAAATGATTTCAGATTTCAAACTGAAATCATGTCAAGATTGCAGTCTTTTTGAAATCATTTTTTAAAAATCATTGATGCAATCAATTTGTTTGCATAAAAAACGTACCAAAACGTAGGTTAGTTAGCCATTTCATGCAGTTTTTTTAATTATCAGAGTAAGCTTTATTTTTAGAAAAATGAGTATCATTGAAGAGAACGATGATTTTGATTCTGATTTAATTTTGATTGCAATCACTGGATTTGATTGCAATCAATTAATATAGAAATTAATTTAAAAAAAATTATTGCAATCAATTTTATTGAAATGATTTCAAGATTTCAAATTGAAATCAGGAAATAAAATTTACGATTTTGATTGCAATCAAAAACTAGCAATCATTAACATGAAATCATGTGATTGCAATTAATTTGATTGCAATCTTTCACAGCTCTGACATGCATACATACGTAGTTATACCTGACTGCAAAGCAAAGTGGAGCAAAATGGTCTATAGATGGCGGAGTTCTGAGGTAGCATACATACATAAAATACAAACAAATTCATAGTATTCTCCGTTTTTTGGTATCGGTCAAAAATAATTTTTGCTTTTATGTATAACAAATGTTGCCCTGTCACACACCTTTTAGTGTTTTTTTAAGTTTTAGCACTAATATTCGTGTAAATATAAAAATTACTATGGTTTTAAATAAAATCTTCTTGGATATTCTACACAGAATGTATTTTGTAACATGCATTACTATTTGCGAAAACCAAAGATATATGGGGCTTCATTATAAAAATTCGTCAATCCAATTTTTCGAATCGCGTAGAATTTCAAAACGTTATTATTACTTTTGTCTTAGGGGTTGATTTAGTACAAATAAATCTAACATTCACTCAAAAATTTGAATGGCAATAACTTTTAAAATATTTAAAACTGCATGCTTTTCATACAAGAACGTGTTGCTAGTTCTTGTTCCTGTAAGTGAATCAGGGTGTTAGTTTCTAATAATTTTAGTGCAATAATGAATATTTATAGATCTCAACTCTTAAACTATTTCAAAATAGTTTTTTTTTTCATGACTATAAATAATGCACTCAAAAACACATTTTTGTCTTAATATTTTTTTGTAAAAACACTTTCGTGCAGTAAAAAAAACTCATATTAAAACAAAAAGTATCACTTCTTAAAAAAGGGGCAGAAAGGGGCATAATTTTATAAAAGGTGGCAGATTTAGGTAATTTTAAAAAGGGGCACTAAAAGTGGCAAGGCAGTTGAAAAAGTGGCAAATTGCCACTTTAGTCGCAAAACGGTCACGCTGCCCCGCTAGCTTCTCACCAGCTCTCTCTCTGTCCCTCAAAAGTAAAATAGTCTGCTTTTAAAGCAGAGATGCGCAAAATTTAAATTGTAATTGTATTGCTGCTTATTAGTATTAGTGAAGAAAACAAGTTTTCCCAACAAGCACAAAGCCAAGCGTTTGAAATATGATGCTGCATTACATTTTTGTTTGCATTATACATAAATTCCCAAACGGGAGATTTTATTTTATTTTTAAAAACAGGCAGTAGTTTTTACTTTTTATTTTTTTGCTTCTAATAATACGGTTTTATGAAAAATGGCCCAAAAAATTTGTTATTTTCAATTAAAAAAATTTTGCGGCCATTTTTCATTCTTGAGGAACAATGTCCGCAAACAGAAAAATGAAAAATTATACCAACATTTTCCATTAAACCCAACAATAAATATTTAGAGACCTTTTTCCTATTTTGTGCAATTTTTAGTTTGGCGCCATTTTTCTTATTTTGTGGTTATTTCTCATTTTATATATTTTTTAATTTGGGGAAATTTTTTTCTTTTTTGGGACCATTTAAAAATTTTTTAGTTTGGGGAAATTTTTTTTATTTTGGGGCCATTTTTAATATTGGTCCTTTTTCATAAGAATGATAAATGGCCCAATATATGTATAGGAAAAATAGCATCGAATTCAAAAATAAAAAATGTCGCCGAAAATAGGAAAAATAGCCCCATAATTTGTATTGTTATTTTCAGTTCAAAATTTTTGGGTCATTGTCTTACATCATGTCTTTTAGTGATATATGTACATATTCACTTAAATAATTGACAGCATAATAGGCATTGTATGTTACCAAATGCATTGTTTATTATAAAATTATTTTTCGCATATCATTAATTGGAAATGAAACACGAGTGTTTGCTGGATAAGTCTTAATGAAAAAATTTATAAAAAGAACATAAAAAAATGTATAAGCATCCGCCGCATGTGCATTCATCGAGGACTAAATGAAGAGCATAAGAATCTGTGTGAAGAATGTGTGGGAGATAATTTCCACAATTGTGGTATGGCGTGCGTTTCAATGCTTTACAGCCAAGCGAAAAAGGCACAATGTAAATGACATGTAAGTAACTGTTTTTATTTTAAATCATGCGATTATTTTTAGAAGACGGTTGTGGCCTTAAGTCAAGAATACCAACACTGTTGAAAATTAAAAAAACAAAAATACGAGATAGCTGCCCTTTTTAAACTGAAAATTTTAGCGTAATTTTTTTCTGCGCTCTCTATTGGCTCCGGAGTTACGGTGTTCAAAACTTTTACTTTTAAATAGTCATAACTCCTACAATATCGCACGGATATAAACGATATGGGTATTATTTTAAAGTGTTCTAAACTACATATACATATTTTAATTATTCACAGAACAGGAAACAAGTCAAGAATACCGACACTGGGTTAAAAGCACTTTTTATCCTGCAAATTTTTGTGTAATTTTGTCGGCGCTCTCTCTTGTTTCGAGAGTTGCGCGGTTCAAAACTTTTATTTTCAATTGCTCATAACTCTTATAATCTGGAACAGATATAAATATTTTAAAGTGTGAAAATTTTTTTTTAATTTCACTTATCTCCAAATGGATTCATGATTTGAAAATTTTATGTAGCAGCAGAAAGATTTTTTAGAACACTTTGGTTGGTTTGTTGGTTAAAAAGGTATATTAACAGCTGTTTTTTTTTAGTTTTAAACAGTGTTGAACTGTTCCCAGTTCCGCGAATAAGTAAAATAATAATATAAAAAATTCGATACTATCGATAGTTTTTCAACACATTATCGAAAATATCGAATGTTCTGACTATCGATAATTTGCCAGCTCTACCCTCTACTCTATGTTGCCAGACCAAATTTTACTAAAAACAGACGTTTAGGTAAATTTAAGGTTGAACTAGATAACACTATTAACTCCCATTAACATAAAGTTCAGTTATGTTGATTTTAGCTTTAAGTTTGTTAACTTTTAGTTTGACTAAACTCAAATTTTAACTGAAAGTTAAAAATTTT
This sequence comes from Panzeria rudis, assembly GCA_956483635.1. Lineage (NCBI taxonomy): Eukaryota > Metazoa > Arthropoda > Insecta > Diptera > Tachinidae > Panzeria > Panzeria rudis. Next base: position 42,802,166 of record OY101449.1, on the reverse strand, counting down.
CGTTAACAAAAAAAAAATTGACTTTTGTGATTGCCTGCAATAAACAATTTTTGGGAAATTCAAAAATTTTTTAAATTTATATAATTAATATCATAGATTAATAGTATCTGAGTACGATTGCTGCACAAAGAAGTGTTGCATTCGCCTAGGAAGCTTTAAATTTGTTATTATTCTTGAAAATTTATGTTAAATATTTACAAAATAACAAAATTTATTAATTTTCAAATGTCAATAATTTCTTCAGTTAAGCACTTAAACTCAAGTTAAATTTAATTGAAATTTAATATGTAATTCAGCTTTGTGTTAATGAAATTTTATTAATCAAGATTTAAATTTTGAGTTTAGTGTTAACTGCAACTTAATATTTGCTAAGACATATACTGAGCATTCTACAATCGATTTAAACTAGATTGATAAATGGGAATTATAAAAAATACGGAAAACTGTGAATCAGATTTTAGGAAAAGTTTGAAAAATATATAAACTTTAAACCTCAATATTCCAAAGCTTGAGATTTCCATACTAGAACCTCAAAATGCTATAACTAAACAATATTTTGGAATTTTCTGGTTATTTACATACATTTTTGTTAGCAATAATGAGTACTTTTAGGAAATACCAAAAATGTATTTAGATTTTGGAAAGATAAGGTCCCTTTTCATGTGGAACAACACATTTAGATATTTGTACATCAGGTAATAAGGTACAAATTAAGGTAAAAGATATAAATTCAAACGCAAAAATATGCTAAGAAAAATGCTAAATAATTTTTGGAAAAATGCTGAAAAATATACTATATGCTAAATGCATTTTTTTCGTGCTAGAGAGCTCAAAAATGCTAGATCTAGCATTAAATATTCTAAATTGGCACCGCTGCTTATAACTTTCTTATATTTTGTCAGATCTCCTCGATCTTAAACTTTTTTCATTTGGCACAAAAATATTTTTCACGTGTAGCCTTAAGAAAATTATTAACATTTTTTTTCTATATTAATGAAGCAAATTAATATAAAATTCATATAATTTCTCTAGCTTCCAGCCGTGGTAGAGGGCTAAAAGATATGTCGCAAACAATTAAAAAAGTTGTTTTTGTATATAATTTAGCTAGATGCATCATTCCGGAGGTATTCGAAATTTATTGGACGACTTTTTTTCCTTCATACTCCAACGCTCCACTCTATATTGTGCATGGAAAACATAAAATTTTTTATACAGTAGTTTTGATTTAACTGACTTTTGCTTAAGCGCACTTTTGACTTAACTGCAGAAAATTATAAATTTGTGTCACTACTCTTTAAAATTCTATACAAATTCATTTTTTAAGTGCTCTTTTTATACCAGCACTTTTAAGACAAATGCCTTAAATTTTTGGCATTTCAAAACTATTTCCATACAAAAATCAATCTTAGCTGCATTTTGACTCAAGTGCACAAAATATTTGTTTTCTGTGATGATTCTTCAAAATACTTTTTTAAGCGCACTTTGTATACCTGCTCATTTAACATATTATGTGCAGTTTTAAATTATTTTCATATAAAAAATCAAAGTTAACTGCACACACTAAATAGTTGTGTTTACGTGCACATTTAGGCAGGTATATGCATTTAAACTAACAGCATTTTTGATTTATCTGCACTAAAAATCGTGAAAAGTTTATTGTGCAGCGAAGTCAAAATTACAGTATAATTTGTTTCCATCTTTACATCTTTAAGGCTATTCACATATTACGTAATGCTATTTTCGGACTTTTTATACCCCGCACCCCCTTTTTTCGCAACGCTTTCGTTACGTAACAATTCTTTAATCCCCCCTTCTGGAGCGTTACGTAATAGCCCCTTCACGATCTAACTTCCAACGTTAAAATTCATGTAATGCTCGTGACTTTTTCTTTCTTAAATAGCAGTTGGCAAAAACTGTCCACACATCAATTCTATATAGTTAATTTTTTATAGTCTAGTTAACATTAATCAAACTTTTTAAAGAGTCCATTTAAAATTTGTCTTTGTTTTAATGTTCTTTATAGATTAAGATAAGGACTTTAAAGGGAATATACATGGCTATAAAAAAATAAAATGATCAAATATAAATAAAAGAAAAACTAGTATAAATTTATTTATTCACTAAACTAAATGGAGCGAAGGTTAATTTTTTATGATAAAGCGAGGTACATAGTTTAACTTTGAGTACTACTTGCTACCAACATATGGAGCGATGAACACAGTCAAACTATATATGTGTATGTTTTTGTAGATAGTAATTAATTAAACCAAAAAAAATTTTTTGAAGCATGCCACATGAGTCCCTATGAGCATAAATGTTATATAAACGTTAAGTGGCAGAAGCAAAAACAAAAATAAAATAAAAAAGGGAAAATGCATTAAATAAAACTCAGCGTGGCAGCAGCATAAACAATTCACCTTAAAATTCCTTGCGTTTTTGCATCTGTGCACGTGTGTGTCTGTATGGATTACAGTTGTTGCAACTAGCACTACGCATACTACGAGTATTATAACCTTAATCATAAATTTGTTATCTTATACTAGGACAACATACCTTAGAATACACTGAGTATGTTAAAATGTTGCATGTGGATTGTAGCACACTCTGTAAAATTAAAATAAAGTTAGTGCTCACAAAAATTTTTTAAAGGTGCTACCAGTGAGAAAAGTTTTTGCAACCAAAATTAATAAGTCGAAAAGTAGTAAAAATTTTAGATCGATGATCTCTTGTAAACACCACAGAGAAGACAATTGATCTTAGTCTGACACTTCCGCATAAAGGCTAGTACGCAGTGCTGTATGTATTTCAGGTTCGAAATTTTGTATTTATTACACGGAAAAATAGTTGTGTAGAGAAATTGGTTTTCATTGACGCAAATTCACTTAAATTTATTTGTTATAATGTGCAAAACATAAAAAAATATTCACAACGCCACACTAAACGGAAAAAATCTTCACTAATTGATATCACATCCCTGTAATAGACAAAGTTTATGTTGATTTTTCTTTTCAGCTGCGGAATACCCAACGAAAAGTTGCCTTTTTAGAACCTGAATTTCAGTTTGTTTTTTTACATATACTTCTTATGGCAGCCTGAAATTCAGGCAGAACTGCATACTACACTCAAGCATGCTTAAAGCAACGGGAAATTAAATGAAACGACTCTACATGAACATGAAGTAAACATATTGGATATATACATAGCTGCCAGATTATATATATATATATATATATATATATATATATATATATATATATATATATATATATATATACAGGATGTTTTTTTTAGAGGTATAGAACTTCGAATTGAAATAAAACACAAGAAAATCGTTTTAATGTCCATCAATTTGGCTTTATTGGAAGGATAATTTTATGCCATTAATGTTTAAATATGATTTCGGGCATGTGGCCGCCGTGGCTGGCTCGAATAAAGCCAATTCTACAGGTCCAATTTTCAACCACTTTTTCGAGCATATGGGGCCGTATGTTGGCAATAACGCCACGAATGTTGGCTTCCAAGTCCCCTAACGTTTCTGGTTTGTTGGCGTAGACGAGCGACTTCACATATCCCCAAAGAAAATAATCCAATGGTGTCAAATCACACGATCTTGGTGGCCAATTGACAGGTCCATTATGCGAAATTATGCGGTCATCGAATGTTTCCTTCAATAAATCGATTGTGACGTGCGCTGTGTGGCATGTAGCGCCGTCTTGTTGCAACCACAACTCATCCACATTCATGCCATCCAATTCGGGAACAAAATAGTCGGTTATCATGGCTCTATACCGGTCTCCATTAACGGTAACTGACTCTCCAGCATTATTTCGGGTCCTCTTCAACACTTTGCTCTACAGCGGCAATTGTTTCTTCGGTGCGCACTGTTCGACGTCTCTGCGGATGCGTATTATCACATAGAGTAAACGTAGTGCGAAAACGATCCATGGTTAACCGAATTAATTGCGCTGATGGACGATTATGTCGACCATAAAATGGACGGAGCTTGCGGTAAACTTCGCGAGCTGAACCATTATTTTCGAAATAAATTTGCACGATTTGCAAGCGTTGTTCTTTTGTCAACCTGTTCATGATGAAATGGCAAACCAAACTAAATATTAATCACTTGACAGCTGACAAAATGGCCGCCAGTTAAAAAAGTGATGCCAACTTAAAGTTCTATACCTCAATAAAAAACACCCATTATATATATATATATATATATATATATATATATATATATATATATATATATATATATATATATATATATATATATATATATATATATATATATATATATATATATATATATATATATATATATATATATATATATATATATATATATATATATATATATATATATATATATATATATATATATATATATATATATATATATATATATATATATATATATATATATATATATATATATATCTATATATATATATATATATATATATATATATATATATATATATATATATATATATATATATTGGGTGTTTTTTATTGAGGTATAGAACTTTAAGTTGGCATCACTTTTTTAACTGGCGGCCATTTTGTCAGCTGTCAAGTGATTAATATTTAGTTTGGTTTGCCATTTCATCATGAACAGGTTGACAAAAGAACAACGCTTGCAAATCGTGCAAATTTATTTCGAAAATAATGGTTCAGTTCGCGAAGTTTACCGCAAGCTCCGTCCATTTTATGGTCGACATAATCGTCCATCAGAGCAATTAATTCGGTTAACCATGGATCGTTTTCGCACTACGTTTACTCTATGTGATAATACGCATCCGCAGAGACGTCGAACAGTGCGCACCTAAGAAACAATTGCCGCTGTAGAGCAAAGTGTTGAAGAGGACCCGAATGAATCGATTCGCCACCGTGCACAGCAATTGGAGCTTTGTCCATCAACTTTATGGAAGATTTTGCGCAAAGACCTTGGCTTGCGACCTTACAAGATCCAGCTTGTGCAAGAATTAAAGCCGCGAGACCATGCAATGCGTCGTGATTTTGGTGTATGGGCCGAAAATGAGATTGATCTCGATGCTGATTTTCATCGCAAAATTTTTTTCAGTGATGAGGCTCATTTTTGGTTGAATGGCTACGTCAACAAGCAAAATTGCCGCATTTGGAGTGAAGAGAATCCACATGAGACCCTTGAGACGCATTACATCCACAAAAACTGACTGTTTGATGTGCTCTATGGGCTGGTGGAGTCATTGGGCCATACTTCTTCCGAAATAATGCTGGAGAGTCAGTTACCGTTAATGGAGACCGGTATAGAGCCATGATAACCGACTATTTTGTTCTCGAATTGGATGGCATGAATGTGGATGAGTTGTGGTTCCAACAAGACGGCGCTACATGCCACACAGCGCACGTCACAATCGATTTATTGAAGGAAACATTCGATGAGCGCTTAATTTCGCGGAATGGACCTGTCAATTGGCCACCAAGATCGTGTGATTTGACACCATTGGATTATTTTCTTTGGAGATATGTGAAGTCGCTCGTCTACGCCAACAAACCAGAAACGTTAGGGGACTTGGAAGCCAACATTCGTGGCGTTATTGCCAACATACGGCCCCATATGCTCGAAAAAGTGGTTGAAAATTGGACCTGTAGAATTGGCTTTATTCGAGCCAGCCGCGGCGGCCACATGCCCGAAATCATATTTAAACATTAATGGCATAAAATCCTTCCAATAAAGCCAAATTGATGGACATTAAAACGATTTTCTTGTGTTTTATTTCAATTCGAAGTTCTATACCTCTAAAAAAAACACCCTGTATATATATATATATATATATATATATATATATATATATATATATATATATATATATATATATATATATATATATATATATATATATATATATATATATATATATATATATATATATATATATATATATATATATATATATATATATATATGTATATATATATATATATATATATATATATATATACATATATATATATATATATATATATATATATATATATATATATATATATATATATATATATATATATATATATATATATATATATATATATATATATATATATATATATATATATATATATATATATATATATATATATATATATATATATATATATATATATATATATATATATATATATATATATATATATATATATATATATATATATATATATATATATATATATATATATATATATATATATATATATATATATATATATATATATATATATATATATATATATATATATATATATATATATATATATATATATATATATATATATATATATATATATATATATATATATATATATATATATATATATATATATATATATATATATATATATATATATATATATATATATATATATATATATATATATATATATATATATATATATATATATATATATATATATATATATATATATATATATATATATATATATATATATATATATATATATATATATATATATATATATATATATATATATATATATATATATATATATATATATATATATATATATATATATATATATATATATATGTATATATATATATATATATATATATATATATATATATATATATATATATATATATAACGAGTGTCTTTTTGGCAACACTAGTTTTGACAGCTCACGCACGTTTTGTATCTTGTGTCACTGTCAAACATCTTCAGTTTGGTCTATAATTTAATCATGAATCGTCTTACAAACGAACAACGCTTGCAAATTATTGAATTTTATTACCAAAATGCGTGCTCTGTTAATCCACTTTTTTATCGAAGAATTGTGTTCAGCGACGAGGCTCATTTCTGGTTGAATGGATACGTGAACAAGCAAAACTGCCGTATTTGGAGTGAAGAGCAGCCAGAAGCATTGCAAGAGCTACCAATGCATCCACAAAAAACAACCGTTTGGTGCGGATTATGGGCTGGCGGCATCATTCGGCCGTATTTCTTCAAAGATGATGCGAATCACAACGTTACTGTGAATGGTGAGCGCTACCGTGCGATGATAACAAACTTTTTTCTGCCCAAAATGGAAGAGCTTGACTTGCATGACATGTGGTTTCAACAAGACGGTGCCACATGACACACAGCACGCGAAACAATGGACCAATTGAGAGGCGAGTTCGGTGAACAGTTTATTTCACGCTTGGGACCAGTCAATTGGCCGCCCAGATCGTGCGATTTAACGCCTCTAGACTATTTTTTGTGGGGCTATGTTAAGGCTAATGTCTATAGCGACAAGCCCGCTTCGATTGACGCACTGGAAGCCAACATTGCCAACATTATTCGTGAGATACCGGCCGAAATGTTGGAAAGAGTATGCCAAAATTGGACTAAGCGGATGGACCATTTGAGGCGCAGCCGCGGCCAACATTTGCATGAAATAATCTTCAAACATTAAATTATATCGACCCAACTATCGATCCAAATAAATATTTCATGCATTTTTCTGAATTTTATGTGTTTTTTTTTTACTTTCCGATAGTTCTTATAAAATCACCCATTATATATATATATATATATATATATATATATATATATATATATATATATATATATATATATATATATATATATATATATATTCTTGACAATATGCATTTAATGCCTTTTTAACACGCTTTTATTAGCTTCACCCGTAAGTATGTAGTAGGGTATTCATTTAATCGGGCTGCTGCCTTAATCGGTTATTCGCTTGATTAATTAATCGAGGTTTTGGCTTAATAGGTTAATTTCGGTATTAACCGGTTAACCTATTAATAAATTTTTTTTCATAAATCCATTAATTTTAACAAAGAAAAATAAATAAATTATTTATTAGTTTGAGTTTATTAGTCAAAAAAATTAGGAAAAATAAACATAAATATACTTATTTATTAAAAAATTACCAAGTTTGTGAGTTCATTATATCAGTTATTTAAAATTTAAGGAGATCTTCTAAAACAATCTTTCAGAAAAATAGTTTGGCTTATATGTTTAGGATTTAAGAGATTCTCTTCTCTAATTTTGATAAAACTTTAGTTGGAATAATCTTTTCACTTATCGTAGATGTTGAAGAAATCGAAAGCAATCCATAATATAGAATATATAGTTTCTCAGTCCTTTCCCTGGATTTCTCTAAACTTATAAAATCTACCATTATGCCATTAGAGTAGGGCTGCCAAAAGTCTGAGCACGTCGACCAGGACATTTAATATACATATCACAACCGAATGTACAACAGAAGCTTATATATTACAAGAACTAATCATATAAAAATGAACCGCAACAAATTTTTATTTTGATACATGTATCAACCATATACTCGTATTTCAAATTGAAGTCCAACAAATAAACAATATGTAGATATAAAACTTAACATGTAATTTTATTTTTTTATTTTTTATTTATTTATTTATTTATTTGATAACTAGCACAACAAGAAAATATATCTTATAAGTGACAGTGCTAGTGATATGAGAGCACACTGATATATACTAAATACAAAAGTTTTAAATGATATACAAACATATTTGGAGTAATAAAAGATTTTTGACATAGTAAATACAAGTTAATTTAAAAAACATTGAATCTATGATTAACTCAGCGTTTCCACCTGACAATGCTGTCTTGAATTTTAATATTTTGTCTTCTTTTTTATTTTTACATTTTTATTTATTTATTTTTTTTTAATTTTTAGTAAAAATAACTCGCAAAAATTACGTATTTCTAGAACTCAAAAATAGTTGTTATAATTATTGTCGGAACGCCAACGTCACGAAGACTATTATTGGCGTTTTGACTATTAGTACGTATTTGTTATTGTAATGACAGCATTGCCAGTTGTAATCTTAGTTAAAATAGGTATGTATACATAATTGAAACTATTATGTTACAGAACAAGTATGTAATAAAGTGATGTATTATAATAACAATATAGAAATTATAAAGATAATAATAAAATAGAAATTATAAAGATAATAATAAAATAGAAATTAAAGATAATAATAAAATAGCAATAAAAAGTAGTCATTACATAAAAAATTTTTTTAACTCCCTTTTGAACACATTAGCGTTGCTTAATTTTTGCATGTAATTTGGCAATGAATTCCAAAGACTTATTGTGTGAATAAAAAATTGCCGTTGTGATAAAAGGCTCTTATATTTTATTTGAATTATCTTTTTACCACGGTTTGATCTGGCAAATGTGATCCTATTGAAAATATATGTGGGTTGTTGAGTTATGATTATTTTTTGCAGAAAGATAAGACATTTGTAGTTAAGCAGATCTTCAAATTTCATTTGAAAGATCTGATAAGAATATAATGATATGTGATCACGACGTCCTTTCTGGAAAATATAGCGTGCAATGTTATTGTAGGCGACTCTGAGTTTGCGAAGGTCTTCACAAGCGCAATTTGCAAAAAGTTCGCAACCGTATAAAAGTGAGGGTATTAGATAAGTTTTTGCCAGTAACATACGTACATCAAGTGGGGTCGAGTCCTTAACTTCCCATAGGCTCCTTAGCATATCATATACTCTACCCACAACGGTGTTGATGTGTGCAGACCAGGAAAGCCTTTCATGAAACATAATTCCCAGATTAGATGCCGAGGTAACAAAAGCAATGTCTTTGTCTTGGATTTTTATTCTAAAATGATCAAAATTATATTTAGATTTTGAAATAAAAATGCATTTGGATTTTGCAGGATCTATGCATAAACCGTTTGCCCTAGCCCAGCTGTCAATTTTAGTCAAGTCATCATTGACTTTGTTAACACAGATATCTATATCAGCGACATCGCAACTGTTGTACAACTGAACATCGTCAGCATACATATGAACTGTGCTGCTAATGGGAATATTAGGGAGGTCATTGATGTACATGCAGAAAAGAAGAGGCCCAAGTATTGAACCTTGGGGCACTCCTCTCCTGACGTTTAGCTCATTAGAAATTTGTCTTTAAGCTGAACTACTTGTGATCGGTTTGTAAGGTACGAGTATATGAGCGAACAAGCGGAGCTTGAGAAATGGTAAAATTTTTGCAGTTTTGTTAATAGAATCGAATGATCCACCGTATCAAATGCTTTACTATGATCAAGTAAAACTAAAAAAGCAACCATATTATGATCAATTTTGGTTCTGATATCCTCTATAACATCTACAAGTGCGGTTATGCAGCTTCTACCTTTCATAAAACCAGATTGTTTTTCAGATATCAATTTCATACTACTCAAATATTCTTTCACTTGTTTACCAACAAGGTTTTCTAGAGCCTTGGATAAGAACGGAAGTATTGCTATTGGACGGAAGTCGTTATTAGGTTTAGGAATAGGGATGATTCTAGATAGCTTCCATTCCACAGGAAAGATAGATTTAGTTAGAATAGAATTATATAGGTGTGTTAGATAAGGCAGAAGCTTTGGTAGTAAAATTCTTAAGAAAATAGGATTAATACCATCCGTACCGGTTGCATTAGATTTGATCTCAGAGAAACTTTGCAACACTTCAATCCGATCAACGCAACGAAAACTAAAGATATTTTCGATTGGAACATATCAGAGGTTAGAATAAATGTTGTTGGGTGGAAGCGGAACATTGACATTTACGAAATTTTGATTAAGAGCATTTATATCAATATCAGGCGGACACGAGATAGAGCTTCTTTGCCCAATGCCTACCTTGCGTATCTCTTTCCACTTGGATTTGCTATCAATTGCAGAAGCGAATTTTCCTTGATAAAACGTAGATTTTGCCGCATGGATATGCTTTGTAGCTACCCTCCGAGCTTGTTTGTGCACTTAACATAAAAAACAATAAACAAAAATAAAAAATTCATTTAAAATTACGAGGGGCGAAAATAAGCACATGAACTGGCGAGGCGGCGACCTGTGTTTATTTCATCGAGTAGTTGAAAGACGTAAGCCCAGGCTTTGTGTAAATTTTTACATAGAAATGCTCACTTTCATACGAAAACTTTGACTTTGATGGCAACTGTAAATCACTAAGTTTAATAAATTCAAATATCATAATGAAGAACTAAATCACAACTATTTTTGATATTATTAGAAATTTCAGAATTTTATATATTGAAAGTTCTTGCGTTTGAACAAATATTCAAAAAGACTGAAATTAATTTATATAATTTTTGGCAAACAATTTCTAAAATAAAGCGAGGCGCTTCCACCAAGCCTTTTCCAGTTTTAGCAGAATTTTTTAAAAAAAATTATGGTTCTCCCATATTTTTCAGCAAATATCGGACATATATTTAGTTCCATCAATTTAACAAACGCACATACTGATTAAGCCTTTTTGAGCTTTTCTGCAGAAACACCGGAGTCTTAGTAGGAATCAAAACTGCGACCTCCCAGTTAATAGCCTAGCATACTCTTCAGTACGCGGGTAGCTAAACTAAATTTCGATTTCCCTTGGAAAATTAAACTTTAGAAGGAATTCTTTATTCTACAGATTATTTGAAACTCATAAAACCAATTGTTTTGGTACTCATATTAAAAGCGATTTAGAAAAAATTATAAATTCGGAAATGTATTCGTTCTGAAAATCATTTATATTCCATGGTATATATTTAAGCTTGTAAAATTATGTATATTTTTTTTGTTATGCATTTATGTTTATAAACCACATAAAATTATTGGCGATTGCTATTTTTTTGTTTTCTAATTAATACAAATTAATAAAACCAAGAAAAATGCTTAGCTTTATTTATGCCGATTTTTCGAATTGGAGTGTCGAAAATGCCGATTTTTTCCACGATAAGTGCAGATTTTTGATCAAAATCATTTGTCAGGCCTGGCCTCAGGGAACAAATCGTCAGCTTATTATTGATTTGCTGCTTTCTAATACTTTTTCCTATGTTTATGGATCAAACAAATAATAAGGTGACGAAATGCTGGTAGAATTGCTTCATGTAAACAGCGTTATAACAGAAAGCTGAACATCTGTTCATAACAAATATCAGTAGAAACTAAATTTTTGTCTGCATTGACCTGTATCAAAAAGCCAGGACAATTTAAGAGTGGACCAGGACACCAGGACAATTTGTCCAAAACCAGGACAATCCTGGAAAACCAGGTCGTATAACAGCCCTACATTAGAGTCCTGTTTTAATTTTTTTCAAATTCTTAATACTTCTTATTGTTTCGGTTAATCTGTTAAAGCATTTCTTGTATTACTGGATAGTTTCTTTTGTTGTCAGGTCATCATCTGACTCATACTGGTAGAGCTCAGCGACGAACACTCTGCAAGAAAGTTTAATTCCAAATTCCTTAGTTTCTGTTGGTAGAAGGAAATATTTCTCAGTGGAGGTATAAAATAATTGAATTTTTCTCTCATTAAATATAATCCTTAAATCGTTGACAACAGTATTATTGGCTTTTATTAAATTATTAAATAAAAGATTAATTCCCTCAAATTAGAGTTGCAGAATCTTTAAACTCTATAAATAAATAAAGTCTTTTATAGCAACGTCCAAAGATTTTTAAATTTTACTTAAGTTAAGATCACTGAACACACTTCTTTGTTTGTATGAAAAATAACTTCTAAATACATACCTTTTGCTTTTGAGACGAAACAAATAATTAAACACACAAAAATATGTTAAAACACTACAAACTATGAAGAAATTTGTTACGTCGGTTAATCGGTTAATCGACTGAAATTAACCGGCTTAACCGTTATTCGAAAATACCCAATTTTAAATTAACCGATCAGTTAACCGGGTAGTAATAACCGGTTAACCGATTAACGGTTAACCGATTAACGGTTAACCGATTAACGGTTAACCGAATGAATATGTATGTATCAATGTATGTAGTATGTATGAATATAACGGAAACTTTCAACGTAATTTTCACCAAGAGTCTTCAAATTTGGTATGAGTTAATTTGAAAATAAGACACGACTATGGGTATAAAACTGCAGAGGTAGCTGCGAGGAAAGAGGTACTCCCCATACAAGCAATTACGTGATATCTAGAAAGCTAAGATAGTAAAAGCCTTCAAATTTGCTATGGGCTAATTTGAAGACAAAATGACACGACTATGGGTAAAAAAAACTGCGATGTAGCTTCGAGGAAAGGTGTACTCCTCATACAAAGTATACAGTAATTACGTGATATCTAGAAAGCGACGATAGCAAGAGCCTCAAATTTGGTACGAGCTAATTTGAAGACAAGACTGGCGGGGAAGCTGCGAGGAAGGGGCACTCCACATAAACACTTAATAGTAATCACGTGATATCTGGAAAGCCATGATATCAAGAGCTTTAAAATTTGGTGCGAGTTAACTTGAAGACAAGATACGACCATAGGTAAACACCTTTCGTGGTAGCTGCGAGGAAAGGGGTACTACCCATACGCAGCAAATAGTAATTAATTGATATCTGGAAAGCTATGATAGTAAGAGCCTTCAAATATAGTATGAGTTACTTTGAAGGCAAGATACGAAGATACCAAAAAAATTAGCGGGATGTGTGAGAAGGAAGGGGTACTTTCCATACAAAGTAAGTTAGTAAAAGTTTTAAAGCTTGCTACGAGTTAATTTGAAGACAATGTACGATGATAGGTAGAATACTGGTGGGGTCGGTGCGGGGATAGGGGTACTGCTAGTGCAAAATAATCAATAATTCCACTATGCCACAAGAGAAATACTAAATAGTACCACTATATATTTGGTGATGTGTTATGGGTCGCATAACCACGAAAACAGACGAAATTTAAAATTCTAAGAGTAATAATTTTTTTAGATTTTTTTTTTAATTTGAGATATTTGAAGGGTCTGCTCTACCGATTTTATCATGAGTTGCGAACGAATTGCTTAGTTTTGTTGAAAAAACTCTAAAAAAATGTTATTAATTATATACTCAACGGTTGCGGATTTATTCAGACCGCAATGATTTAAAATAGTTATTTTTTGTGGAAAATTCATTTTTGTTATACATATTTATAGAAAATAAAAATTATCATTTTTATTACTGCATCATGAAGATACGTATAATTCAATTGAATAATGCTATATTATCAACGGATAAATGTAGTTACGTTGTAACAGGTAATAAAGGTATTTGTGTTTATTGAATGCAACACAAAATCATTTTGTTGTATAGGCATTGGTGAAACGTCTCTAAATACCACACAAAAAAGTGACTTGTGAAAATAGATTCTTCTATTTTGCAGGTAGGTAAACCAAGCTCTACAGCAGATCGTATTTAACCATAATATCGTATTGAGACTAAAAATTATGAAAACAAATTATAAATTAAAAAAACTTAAAAACACGTTTTAATAGCAAACGGAAATAAAAATTATAAAATGATTTGTAAGGATGAAGAGTTTGGGTTCCAGCAATCCCAACAATCAATTATGACTAATTAATTTTTAATAAGATAGAAATTAAGTTATGTATTAACAAAATAGTTTGCTTATATAAAAGAAGCGTGGAGTGCAATTTCCTATATACATATTGTAACATTTACTATCAAGCGCCCCACGATTTTTTACTATAAATGAATTATTTTGTTAATGCATAACTTAATTTTTATTTTAATCTCATTAAAAATCAAGTAGTCGTAATTGATTGTTGGGATTGCTGGAACACAAACTTTTCATACCTACAAATTATTTTCTAGTTTTTAGTTCCGTTTTCTATTAAAGCGTGCTTTAAGTTTTTTTAAACTACATTTTATTCAATCAACAGTGTACTTTTTTAAAATCTCGTTAAAATTTTGTACGTTCTTGAAAAGTAAACGCAATACACGCATCAAAGTCGCTGATCCAGCATGCCAAAAAATCGAAATTTATTGATTTTCCATCCAGAATCATCTGTTTCACACATACAAAGGCATTTTCACTTTAATGCTTGATTGTTATTATGTTTTTCCTGAGCATGATTTGAAACTTAAACATTTTTGGAAACGGCTATGAGAAATGAAAATGAAATATTCTAGCCTCTTATTTCCTACCTTATCCAAATTTATTTAAACAATTTTAGTTTTACCAAATTCTTAAGCAAATATAGAAAGACATCAGACATGGAGATTAAAAGTCCACGTATTTGGCATTACGATATACCCAGCAGCTAAAGTTACAACTAGTAACGCTTTAGGACAGTCATATTACTAGTTTTAATGTTAGTAGTCAAAAAACGACAGTCATATTACTAGTTGTAACAAGACTAGTAACGTTACTGGTAAAAAAAAACAATCATATTACTAGTTGTATCGAGACTAGTAACGATACTAGTAAAAAAAGTACAATCATATTACTAGTTGTATCGAGGTATACCATTTTATATAAACCCAATTTTTAGGTATTAAAAAAATAAGTAGAATGTGGCTCAGTGGGTAGTGTGGTTGTCTTAAAGTATGAGGAATATGTGTTCATACCCCGGTTGAGCCAAAGTTTTTTTAAGAGTTACAAAACTCTTAATAAAAAAACTAGTAAGCACACTAGTTTACAATAACTAGGATTCCAACTGGGATATAACTGTATACAAATGAACTAGTTGGTCTCCTATGACAACCTATTGTTAAAATCGATAGTTCGATAATATGAAGAAGGGATAGAGAGGCAACTAGTCTGAAGCAAAAAGCAACTAGTATAGTTCCAACTACATACCAGTTACTTTTTCTGCAGGGTATGTATATCTTAATCCACACAAATAATTTAATTTTTTTTTCAAATAATTAATTGCTGAGAATATCTCAAATTAATTTAGTAGATATCGTCACATAAAACGCAAAACGCTCTAGCTAACTTTTTCATAAATTTGCAGGAGAAGCAATAAATATGCTAAATTATGAAATTTTCCTTTTAAATGTTCTTAATTTCTTTAATTTTCTAAATTGTTCGGGAAAGTGCTTTTGAAAGTAGTTATGTATGTTTTTAGAATTTTTTAGTTAAAACTTTTTGCGTTTTATTTAACGACATATTGTGATATTTTTGTGACGATTTTTTGATGATTTCGATGGATCATTTTGGCGATTTTGACTATTTCTTTTTCAAAATTTGACGATGTGACCTCTAATTTATCTAGCCGCTATGGATAGATATCTCCTTGTACGTGAATATACGCTTGTGATTTTATGAGTATCTTAAAGACAAAAGGATTACATAGCACTATTTTGTTCGGAAATATCACAGCAAAAACTTTGCTTAGTGGTAGGCAAAAAAGTACATGAGGATTGAAGTCGTAACTACTTACAATTTGACTCGATAACTACTTATTTTTGTTTGAGAAGTCCAAAAAATAAAGGGTACCCTTTACAAATGTATTTACATTTTCACAGCAATTAACTAGTTATTATTTGGCTTGCTTGAACCTAAAAAATAAGTAGTCAAATAAACAAATTAAAATTAAAAAAAAAGTTCATACACATTATGTTTTATTTATATTTTTTCAATTTTATTTAATTTTTTTATTTTCTCGACCCACATGGGATACGAACCTGTGCTCGTTCAGATATGAAGATAAGAACTTTACCCACTCAGCTATTGTTGACTTACAAGTTTAAGCGACAAAAATTAGTTTTCACATACAAACACATGTTGACTCAAAAAGTGGTTGTCTGCTTATTCTATTACTACATATATATCAAGAAATTTTAGCTACTTTCAGATAATGGTAGAAATACGTACTAATTTTATTAAAACTAAGTAGTAGCTCTAATTTGAAGCATAGTAATAAGGTAAATAAGTACCACTCAATACTTTGTAGCCCATTAATAAAGTACTACCGATTACAAAAATTACAAAAGTTTTTGTTGGGATGTTTAGCAATGAGCAATTTTTTTTCTATTACTCCAAACGTGACAGAACTCGTTATTTTGAAGAGAAAAGCAATTCAGACAACACCACCATCAATTCAATCAACAGTGTCACAAATATCGCAACGTAAAAGCTCATATTATACTCTGCCGAAAGGAATATATAATGATATGCTACAAGGAGGATATACGTTCTGATCCTGATGAAATGAGACCTTTTCTTCCCAGCAAGAGTTTGCGGTAGAGCCAAAAATACCTGTTTGTGTAAGTTTTGCCGATTTAGAGATTATGGTTTGTATCACTAATCAGACAAATTCCCCACTTTACAAGTGAAGTTCTCCCTATGTTCACCTCCGAAATGCCTTAGAAATGATTTTTCCCAACCGCTATCTCTTTCATCCACAATATCACCACACCTTAAAGGTCATTTACTCTAAACTATATTTTTATATTTATAATGTTCAAAAATTCATATCTCGGTAAATTTTTTGGAGTTTCGCGGTAAAAACAGCATTATTTTCAGAATTTTATCTGGTTTTAAGAAATGTAACTAACTCCATTTCGGCCTCCAGAAGATCATCACATATCTTTCCCTAAAATGAATTTGTATTCAATTACTAAATTCATAAAATCTAAGTTATAAAAACTTAATACTACATTTCGTAAACGTGCAAGAGAAAGAACAAGACATATATTTAAAAAGTCCAAAAAAACCGACTGCGTAAAAAATAAATAAAAAAAATTTAAACCGTCACAGATCCCAAATGGTCATTTGAAATTAAAAATCATAAGTGAAACCTGAAATACCTGTCGATTGATACCTATTTTGATATAGTTAGCCGACTTTTTATTTTTTTCGTATAAACAAAATGGCGTCTGTTGGCCGCCATATTGAATTTTGACTACTGTCATATCTTTAGTGACACTCCCCAGATTAAGACGAATCGATTGACGGAAGTCGTCAAAATCGGTCTACGCGTTCGGTTTATGTAGTGCCGCAAAGGAACACACATACATACATACATACATACATACATACATACATACATACATACATACATACATACATACATACATACATACATACATACATACATACATACATACATACATACATACATACATACATACATACATACATACATACATACATACATACATACATACATACATACATACATACATACATACATACATACATACATACATACATACATACATACATACATACATACATACATACATACATACATACATACATACATACATACATACATACATACATACATACATACATACATACATACATACATACATACATACATACATACATACATACATACATACATACATACATACATACATACATACATACATACATACATACATACATACATACATACATACATACATACATACATACATACATACATACATACATACATACATACATACATACATACATACATACATACATACATACATACATACATACATACATACATACATACATACATACATACATACATACATACATACATACATACATACATACATACATACATACATACATACATACATACATACATACATACATACATACATACATACATACATACATACATACATACATACATACATACATACATACATACATACATACATACATACATACATACATACATACATACATACATACATACATACATACATACATACATACATACATACATACATACATACATACATACATACATACATACATACATACATACATACATACATACATACATACATACATACATACATACATACATACATACATACATACATACATACATACATACATACATACATACATACATACATACATACATACATACATACATACATACATACATACATACATACATACATACATACATACATACATACATACATACATACATACATACATACATACATACATACATACATACATACATACATACATACATACATACATACATACATACATACATACATACATACATACATACATACATACATACATACATACATACATACATACATACATACATACATACATACATACATACATACATACATACATACATACATACATACATACATACATACATACATACATACATACATACATACATACATACATACATACATACATACATACATACATACATACATACATACATACATACATACATACATACATACATACATACATACATACATACATACATACATACATACATACATACATACATACATACATACATACATACATACATACATACATACATACATACATACATACATACATACATACATACATACATACATACATACATACATACATACATACATACATACATACATACATACATACATACATACATACATACATACATACATACATACATACATACATACATACATACATACATACATACATACATACATACATACATACATACATACATACATACATACATACATACATACATACATACATACATACATACATACATACATACATACATACATACATACATACATACATACATACATACATACATACATACATACATACATACATACATACATACATACATACATACATACATACATACATACATACATACATACATACATACATACATACATACATACATACATACATACATACATACATACATACATACATACATACATACATACATACATACATACATACATACATACATACATACATACATACATACATACATACATACATACATACATACATACATACATACATACATACATACATACATACATACATACATACATACATACATACATACATACATACATACATACATACATACATACATACATACATACATACATACATACATACATACATACATACATACATACATACATACATACATACATACATACATACATACATACATACATACATACATACATACATACATACATACATACATACATACATACATACATACATACATACATACATACATACATACATACATACATACATACATACATACATACATACATACATACATACATACATACATACATACATACATACATACATACATACATACATACATACATACATACATACATACATACATACATACATACATACATACATACATACATACATACATACATACATACATACATACATACATACATACATACATTGCCAGGCAGCTCAAGAGCTTCTTAAGCAAAGCGTTCGAGATTTAAATGTAGATGTCGCTGTGCTGAGTGAGCCATATCGGAACATGGGATCTGTAAATTGGGTTTCCGATAATACGGACACATCGGCGATATGGAACACCAGCACGCTAACAATACGAGATAAAATAACATCAGAATGTGGATATGCCCGAGCCACTGTCTCTGGCATCACACTATACAGTTGCTATATTCCCCCTAGGTATTCTATAGAGGACTTTCGAGTAATAGTTGACAGTATAGTAACAGATGCAGTTACAAGAAATCCTGTCATAATAGCGGGTGACTTCAATGCGTGGGCTGTTGAATGGGGCTGCCCCTTGACAAACACAAGAGGTAGAGTACTCTTGGAAGCCTTTTCTGTATTGGGTGTTGTACTCATTAATAATGGAGTTGAACAAACTTTCAGAAGGGGTGATGCTGGATCGGTAATTGACATTACATTTGTCAGTAGCAGCATCACAAGCCAAGTTAACTGGAGAATATCCGACATTTATACTCATAGCGATCATAGCGCTATAATCATAGATGTACAAGATGAACAGCCCCGTGTGATTGCACAAGCACGAGGTTTGACAGGATGGAAGGTAAATACCTTTGATAAGGATATCTTCGCAGCTTGTATGGAGAACATGGAACTGAGTGGTTCAGCTGAAGATATGGCAGTGCAATTAGTAAGTCATATCACTAATGCCTGTAACGTAGCTATGATAAAGCGTAAAAGGTCACCAAATAAGCCCCCGGTGTACTGGTGGAATGATGAAATTGCTAGCTTGCGATCGGAGTGTATAAGTGCCCGAAGGCAGTATACACGAACGAGAGGTAGGTTAGAGAATAGTGTACACCATCAAATATATAAGGATAAAAGGAAAGCGTTGAAGATTGCAATTCGTAGGAGCAAGCGTAGGTGTTTTCTTAATGTTTGTGATGAAGTAGATAGTAATCCTTGGGGCTTTGCATATAAATTGGTAACCAAGAAACTTAAATGTCTTGGTCCATCGCCGCCAAGAGAGGAGCCTCTCCTCAAGGGAATTGTAGATCATCTCTTTCCCCAACAGGAAACTCCGACATGGCAACACAGCTACCCGGCTGAATTTTTCGACATTCCTCCGGTTACGATTGCCGAGATAGAAGGTGCTGTCTCAAAATTTAAAGACAAGAAGGCACCAGGTTTAGACTGCATTCCGAATATGATACTAAAAGAAGCTCTTAAACTCCATCCTGACTATTTTTTGAAAGTAATAAGCGCATGCTTGAGCCAGGGCATTTTTCCAACAATGTGGAAGAGACAAAAGTTAGTATTTTTACCTAAGGATAATAAGCCACCAGACGACCCTTCCTCTTATAGGCCGCTGTGTATGATAGATACAAGTGGGAAATTGCTAGAAAGTATAATCTGTAGAAGATTGGAAAGTTGTGTTGAAGCTAACCGCGGTTTATCAGATAACCAATTTGGCTTCAGGAAAGCAAGGTCAACAGTAGATGCTATCAAAGTTGTAGTAGAAACTGCTGCTCAGGCTATCCAAGGGAAGAGGTGGAGAAATGGAACAAAAGAGTATTGTGTAGTTGTAACGCTAGACGTAAAGAATGCCTTCAACACGGCAAACTGGGAGCATATTGTTGATGCCTTAGCCAGTTTAGACATCCCAGGATATCTACTGGCAATTATACAGGACTATTTCCGAAATAGAGAGCTAGTTTATGATACTGATAAGGGTACTAGAAGACGAAAGATCATTGGTGGGGTGCCTCAAGGATCAGTACTTGGTCCACTACTGTGGAACGTCATGTACGATGGAGTATTAAGGTTAAACCTGCCAGAGAAGGTAAAGATAGTTGGATTCGCAGACGACATAGCGTTAGTATGTGAAGCAAAAGAGTTACTAGAGGCGGAAACCATTGCAAACGCCAGTATTCAGATCGTAAGGTCTTGGTTGAGATCAATGGGTCTAGCTCTAGCTGACCATAAAACAGAAGCGATTCTGATTAGTAGTCGGAAAAATAGGGAAACCATTAGGCTAAATATTGGCACGTGTAGCATAGAATCCAAGGAATGTTTAAAATACCTTGGAGTCATGATTGACACTCGTCTGTCTTTTCATGAGCACTTGAAGTATATAGGTTCTAAGGCATCAAAAACCTGCTCAGCGCTATGCCGGATCATGCCGAATACAAGAGGTCCAAAATATCTGCAGAGGAGATTGCTAACCAGTGTAGTAAGAAGCATTATCTTATATGCATCCCCTATATGGTCAGGCTCACTGAAATACTCTACATATGTGAATCTGATATCCCCTGTGTATAGGCTGGCCGCCCTGCGAGTATGTAGCGCATCCGAACTGTATCGGACGAGGCCGCCTTTGTCATTGCCGGCATGATACCCATCGAGCTAGAAGCCGTTTCGGACAGTACGAATGGTGTGACTGATATGTGTCTACGGAAGTGGCAAGAACGATGGACAGCGACTGACAAGGGAAGATGGACTTACTTACTGATACCTGACATTAGGGTATGGTTATCAAGAAGACACGGCGACTTGAACTTCTACATTACACAGTTTTTGACTGGACATGGTTGTTTTAGGTCGTACTTGTACCGTTTCGGACATGACAGTGTTCCGTTTTGTCCGAGTTGTGGTGGCAATGTCGTGGAAGATGCCGAACATGTGTTCTTCATCTGTCCACGATTTGATAGTGGTAGAGCGTATTTAGAAGTAGTCTTAGGGCGTAGTATTAGGCCGGACAACATCGTTCTAATCATGTTGGAATCTTTGTATAACTGGACGTATGTATGTAATTTTATAAAATTGGTTCTGTTGGAACTTCGTAGGTTAGAAGAGATTCGCAGAAGAATCCATGTAGTTTAGATTTAGGGTCTAGGACCTTTCCCACCCCGAGACGTATAGCCTTGCGGTAGTACCACGGGGAGCATTTGGGTCAGTGTGAAGGGGTGTTTTTAGCGTGTTAAAGTCTCGCACTTCTGGCAAACACCACCACTGCCAGAGTCTTTCGATGATTTTCATCCCACAAATAATAAAAAAAAAAAAAAAAAAAAAACATACATACATACATACATACATACATACATACATACATACATACATACATACATACATACTTGGTCCACTACTGTGGAACGTCATGTACGATGGAGTATTAAGGTTAAACCTGCCGGAGAAGGTAAAGATAGTTGGATTCGCAGACGACATAGCGTTAGTATGTGAAGCAAAAGAGTTACTAGAGGCGGAAACCATTGCAAACGCCAGTATTCAGATCGTAAGGTCTTGGTTGAGATCAATGGGTCTAGCTCTAGCTGACCATAAAACAGAAGCGATTCTGATTAGTACTCGGAAAAATAGGGAAACCATTAGGCTAAATATTGGCACGTGTAGCATAGAATCCAAGGAATGTTTAAAATACCTTGGAGTCATGATTGACACTCGTCTGTCTTTTCATGAGCACTTGAAGTATATAGGTTCTAAGGCATCAAAAACCTGCTCAGCGCTATGCCGGATCATGCCGAATACAAGAGGTCCAAAATATCTGCAGAGGAGATTGCTAACCAGTGTAGTAAGAAGCATTATCTTATATGCATCCCCTATATGGTCAGGCTCACTGAAATACTCTACATATGTGAATCTGATATCCCCTGTGTATAGGCTGGCCGCCCTGCGAGTATGTAGCGCATTCCGAACTGTATCGGACGAGGCCGCCTTTGTCATTGCCGGCATGATACCCATCGTGCTAGAAGCCGTTTCGGACAGTACGAATGGTGTGACTGATATGTGTCTACGGAAGTCGCAAGAACGATGGACAGCGACTGACAAGGGAAGATGGACTTACTTACTGATACCTGACATTAGGGTATGGTTATCAAGAAGACACGGCGACTTGAACTTCTACATTACACAGTTTTTGACTGGACATGGTTGTTTTAGTTCGTACTTGTACCGTTTCGGACATGACAGTGTTCCGTTTTGTCCGAGTTGTGGTGGCAATGTCGTGGAAGATGCCGAACATGTGTTCTTCATCTGTCCACGATTTGATAGTGGTAGAGCGTATTTAGAAGTAGTCTTAGGGCGTAGTATTAGGCCGGACAACATCGTTCCAATCATGTTGGAATCTTTGTATAACTGGACGTATGTATGTAATTTTATAAAATTGGTTCTGTTGGAACTTCGTAGGTTAGAAGAGATTCGCAGAAGAATCCATGTAGTTTAGATTTAGGGTCTAGGACCTTTCCCACCCCGAGACGTATAGCCTTGCGGTAGTACCACGGGGAGCATTTGGGTCAGTGTGAAGGGATGTTTTTAGCGTGTTAAAATCTCGCACTTCTGGCAAACACCACCACTGCCAGAGTCTTTCGATGATTTTCATCCCACAAATAAAAAAAAAAAAAAAAAAAAAAAAAAAACATACATACATACATACATACATACATACATACATACATACATACATACATACATACATACATACATACATACATACATAGGCTGATAAACACAATACCCTTCTTTGCGTCACGCAGTCGGATAACCTTCTTTGCGTTGCGCAGTCGGGTAAAAACAAATTGTGTTCTTTATTAAAATAACATTAACTGCATAGTTCACGATGCACAGTGGGACATACTCAAAATATTTGGGACATAAATCAGGCATTTCCAAAAGGATAGCTCTATCAGAATAAAATTTCACAAGTACATAGCAAAGGAGCATTTATATTTATGTCTTAAATAGCATCTCTCTTACTTGCTCAGGAGCTGTATTATAGCCCTTAATAAGATCTAAAAGATACATGTTTGGCTGTGTACTTACTTCTTACAGCTAGTGAGTTATATTCATTTGAAAGTTTAAATTTCTCAATTTTTCATAGTTTGGTCCACTATATTCCAAATTTCAGATTCAAATATCATCAGATTTAGTTCGTTAGTTATATAACAAAATTTCAAAGAATTGAAAAAAAATTTCATGAAATTCTGCCGTCTGAGCTCAAAACTATTAAACTTTTAAATTGAGATTTGAAAAATTTTAATTTACGAAAATTTTTGCAAAACCAAAGCTCTTAAACTATTAAGACAAAAAAATCAGGCTGGTAAAGTTCTTGTCTTCAAATCTGAAATAGCTTCAAGTAAGTCAAATAATAAATAGTTAATTGCTGTGACAATGTAAGGAGTTGCCCTTATATTTTTTAATTCCCACACAAAAATAAGTAGTTATCGAGTCAAATTATAAGTAGTTACGATTTAAAACCTCATATACTGTTTTGCCTATCTTTAAGCAAAGTTTTCGGTTGATTGGCTTTGAAATACGTCTATTTGAACAATATTTTTTGTTTGCTTCAGAAAACTGTTGCCTGCATAAAAGTGTATCTTATATTCCCATAAAGGTGTGTTTCATCCTTTATTTTCATTACATTTTGTTATAAAAAATTTATTTTACATTCGCCAATATTACACATGAATGATGATAACCAACGAATGCCAGATAAAATATTTAAAATTTTACTAAATATCTTATTGGAGTACTGCAGTACAATTATCATCTCTAAATCCAATACCATTTTTAAACAAAAATTAAAAAGTTCTTTGAATTTTCGAATAATTTTTATTCGAATGACAACACTAATTACGTTCCTAAAATTCATGAAACTGGCCCTAGTGTGCCAAATGAAATGCATGGTCCATATACTTACTAGGGAATAATGGCTGAAGAAGGTTTGGTGCCACAGTGATGGCGAGAATGTGAAGCTTATATAGCTGCACAGCGCACGTACGGTATTACACTTAACCAAGTATATGGATTCATTTTTAGCCTCAACCTCGTGTGGTGATCACAAAACCTGCACAAATTGTTGGTTTTACAGCATAAAAAATATCATTGGTATCGCACCGTTTCTTACCTGCATTCTGCTCCCAAAAGAAAAGTAACCTTCTTCAATTTGTATACGGTGTTCCTGTGTATGAATTGTTTTAGTAGGTGAACATTGTGGCTGGAAAGGTGTGTGTAAGGGGAGAAAAAAGAACTATTAACATTTTTGGTTGAAAATAATAAAAATACCCAACAAAATGTCCAACTGGATTTTACCGCAAAACAATATAAACAATGTTCTGCACCATCAACCTGTCAGTTTGAAATAAATGAATGAAATGAAGAACAACATGCTGTATGTATGTGTGTATGTATTTATCTGGATAGTGAAAGCAGCAGTTAAAGAGAAATTGTTTGAGACAGGACATTTGTTGTTTGGTATGTATCCTTGCTTTATGAGGCACACATCCACACACTTTCGTCGCAGGATATACCCTAGCGGTAAAATGTAGGAGTAAAGAGGCCTTGTAGAAGGCCTGTTTAGCAGACATAAGGCCTTTCAATCCGTATTTCATACTTATTTCATTTTTACCCATGCGGCGCAGGCCTTCCACAGTCGCTTCTCAATGTAAGCCTCTTCTGGCATGCCATTTTGAAGGCTATCTAAGAAAGGTATATTAAAAAGCAAATGGAGGTACATTTTTTTCTAATTCTGTATTTTTATAACGGCTTTCTGATCGTAATCAACAGCGTTGTCAACTTTTAGATTTCAAAAAGCACTGGAACAAGTAAAAAAACGCGTAGTTCTTGAAAAAAAGCACTAAATTTTAATTTTTTAGTTTCATTAAAAAAATTGTATATATCTGCCTGTTCTGTAAATCGAATCGATTTAAAACGAATCGATTTAGAAAAATTATATCCTTAAGTGATAAGTTTTAATCGAACTTTATGGATTTATATCCACAGAAATTGAATTATTTTGGCTTGAGTTCGGTTTTAATTTAATTTTTCAAGTAAATTATATTTTTATTTACAGGTATTTTTTGTCACTCGCACGATTGTCAAATCGCCAAACTTTATTTTTCATGTTCTGAAACTCACGCGTTTTGCTTGCGATTTGCCGTATTAAATAGATCAGCTCTTTATTAAAATCTCTTGTGCAGAAGAAAACAATAGACAAGCAAAACCAAACTAAATCTTTTAAGTTTTATATTCTCTTAGTTCAGTATTTGATGCAAATGGTCTTGCGAAAGTATAAATGCAAAATATCTGCTTTTTTTATGAAACCCAAAAACAAAATACACAAAATTTCGTAAAACAGCTACGATATTTTGCATTTGCACTTTCGCAAGACCATTTGCAAGAAACACTCAACTCCGCTATTGTTAATAAAAATTTTAAGAGTATGTTACAAGTTTTGATGCAAATAAAAAGAACGCATATCTAATTAATTCATTCATCATAGTATGGTTTTTTTAAAGTCGAGTTTAGTCTAAATCCATCAGTTCACTTCAGTTTACTATTGCGATTTGAACTCGCCAAAAATCTGCCGATGGCGATTTACAAAACATCTCTTTTGCGAGTTGAAGTCACAATCGCAAATGTTATGCGAAATGTGAGTGTCAGAACATGACCGTTAGAGATAAATGTGAAGCACGTAGACAAAGAAAAATTTTACTGCGCGGAGGGTTGAACTGGCATGTTTCGATAGTTACCGCTATTCTCGTCAGAGCTCTTTACCGCGTAGACCACTCGACCAAAGTCGGTGGCTTGCATTCAAAAGGTGAATGTCATTTACCTTTAATCAATTTATACATACGGTAAATGATATTCAACTCTTGATTGCAAACCACCGACATTGGTCGAGTGGTCTATGCGGTAAAGAACTGTGAGGAGAAAAGCGGGAGCTATCAAAACATGATGTCAGTTCAACCCTCCGCGCAGTAAAATTTTTATTTGTCTACATGGTTCACATTTGGCTTCTTAGAGGATCTTGTAGTGGGAAGCTGTCCTCTTTAATCAATACTGAAACCTTTCGAATGACACTAAATTTATTAATATCCGGTGACGCGCTCTAAACTTATTCAATCTTGAATACGACGAACGTTTCTCAAAAAATTGTGGAGATGCCCAAGTTTAGACGGCTATAAACATAAACCATAAAAAGTATCGGACTAGTTCTTACGCCACGTAATGCGCACGTAAGAGTAGAATAAACATATGTATGTCAAATTTCGTTGGAAACGAAAAGTTTTGGAAATCTGAAGTGACAAACAAGCGGAATACGTACAAAATTCGTTTTATGGATTTTGACGCTTTTAAGAGACAAAAAATGAAGCGCCACTTATTGCTCGAATCCACTATTTCAATGTTTCAGCAAGACTGCAAAAACATATTCAGGAAATAGTTACATTAACAAATGAATTTTACACTTAAAAAAATTATTTGGATAAAGAAATTAATTTTTGAATTTTTGGTTTAGTGCCACCGTCACAAAATAAAAGCACCCAAAATTAGATTAAAAAAGTACCTAGCACTAACTCCAACATTTTTCGCGTCAAAAAGTTGAAAAAGCACTAAAAACGGTGCGAAAAGCACTGAGTTGACAACGCTGGTAATCAATGTGTAATATTTGTGTCTGATCAAATTATCTTCCCGATTCCAGACGAATGTCTTATTTTGTTTTTTAGAATAATGGTTTATATCCTTCATTATAACGAGTGATTTTTTTGCTATTATCTTTTTGGCAACACTAGTTTTGACAGCTCACGCACGTTTTGTATCTTGTGTCACTGTCAAACATCTTCAGTTTGGTCTATAATTTAATCATGAATCGTCTTACAAACGAACAACGCTTGCAAATTATTGAATTTTATTACCAAAATGCGTGCTCTGTTAAGAAAGTTTTTTATCGAAGAATTGTGTTCAGCGACGAGGCTCATTTCTGGTTGAATGGATACGTGAACAAGCAAAACTGCCGTATTTGGAGTGAAGAGCAGCCAGAAGCATTGCAAGAGCTACCAATGCATCCACAAAAAACAACCGTTTGGTGCGGATTATGGGCTGGCGGCATCATTGGGCCGTATTTCTTCAAAGATGATGCGAATCACAACGTTACTGTGAATGGTGAGCGCTACCATGCGATGATAACAAACTTTTTTCTGCCCAAAATGGAAGAGCTTGACTTGCATGACATGTGGTTTCAACAAGACGGTGCCACATGCCACACAGCACGCGAAACAATGGACCAATTGAGAGGCGAGTTCGGTGAACAGTTTATTTCACGCTTGGGACCAGTCAATTGGCCGCCCAGATCGTGCGATTTAACGCCTCTAGACTATTTTTTGTGGGGCTATGTTAAGGCTAATGTCTATAGCGACAAGCCCGCTTCGATTGACGCACTGGAAGCCAACATTGCCAACATTATTCGTGAGATACCGGCCGAAATGTTGGAAAGAGTATGCCAAAATTGGACTAAGCGGATGGACCATTTGAGGCGCAGCCGCGGCCAACATTTGCATGAAATAATCTTCAAACATTAAATTATATCGACCCAACTATCGATCCAAATAAATATTTCATGCATTTTTCTGAATTTTATGTGTTTTTTTTTTACTTTCCGATAGTTCTTATAAAATCACCCATTATATGTATGTAATCAATGACTACTTTTTCCGCTGGGATGTAGCTGCGTCGGAATAATGATAAGTTAATCAGCTCTGACATAATAGCAGCATGTGTGATGACTCTTGTATGTAAATTTCAGGATAATATACAAATTACATGCGAAAAAAGAATACGAGAAGGTATGCTATGTTATTTCCAAAGCATTTTTTGTTTATTTTTTAATCTAAAAATACAATACTCCTTCCATCTTCCCTGTTTAAAGAACGGAATGTGGAATGTGTATCGAACGAAAAATCAAAAAAAAAGTACTTCCACCTTCCTTTCTACAAGAAGACAGTTTGCATGTGTATCGGACAAAAATGTAAAAGAAGGAAAACAATTTCTGTTGTAATGTAAAAGAAAGTCCTAAATTTGTAGGCCTGTTGACTTTTACTACTGGGTAGTAATACTTCAGCATATGAATATACTTCGCAAATTTATATATATATTTTTAATGCATTTTCTTTAAAAAGGCAGATACAGTTTTTGAGTTTAATTAATTTTACCTTGTATTTTGTACTGCAATAACTCTACTTTACCTTCGAATTCATTTTAGCCAGCTACATGCAGTAATAAAAACTGTTTAAAATCTTCGCTCGTTTTTTGAGGGTTGAATTAAAAGAAAATGCATTCAATTTTCCAGAAAATAAATAAAGTTAATTAATTAAAAAAGTCACATAAAATGAGACATGTTTTCTTTTAAATGGCAAATTGTAATGGACTTTGTAGACAATTGTAGTTGCCGTTATCTTTGTCTTTTGGAAATTGTTTTTTGGTTACAGCAAAACAAAAACCAATTGAATCTCTGATAGGACACAAGAAAACTTAAATAAATGGGCCTATAAACACATACATTTAATAAAAATAAAATTATCAAAGGATGTGTTTAAAATGCAAAGTATTATTTATATACAAGAGTAAACATGATATTAACATCCTTTTATTTTCTTTCATTCCAATTTTCCCCCACTAAAAAACGTCCTTATCTTTCATTTATGAAGAATGTGTTAGCTATATACACGTAAGTATATATATTAAGGCGCGTCGAAAAAAAGTGGCACCAGTCATCCCCTAGAATAAAAGATACATATGTCAGTGACATTTCCAAAACTATGGCACTTTTAGTTTTTTATATAGCGCCGCCATTTAAAGTCCGATCATATTGTATGTCGTTCTTTACTGTGGCTTAATTTTTTCCTCGGCTGGCTTAATCCGACATCAAATTCTGGGCTCCACTTATGCAATTTCGGATCCTTGAGGTCTACAAGTAACATAATATGTAAGATGAGATTGTCAAATTCAATCGCAGAGAGAATTATGTTACGTGTAGACTTCGAATTAGTGTTATCTCAATGTTATAGGAGTTTTTATGAGAGCGTTGTTATAAGAATTCTTATAACAACAATCTTATGAGATGAACTGTCAAAAAACACATGTACATAAAAGTAAAATAGTGTGCATGTGTGAGTGTTTATTAAAATAAATGAAAAGCGATGTTTTTGATCAAATTTCTGTGTTAAATAAATGTGTTTAGTTGATTTATAAATTTATATTTGTGTGAAAAATTAGAAATAAAACAACTAATTATGCAAAAGTGGTACATGTTAACTCGATGAGCATTTGCATAAAATGAAATCTTATCGGAAAATTTAAATTACGTCTTCCCCTAGTGTGAGATTAAGAGAAAATTCGACATTTTGCTTTTAGTGTTCTGCCGACGTTTTTTTTTAATGTTATCGCAAAGTTAATGTCTCGTGAAGACGCTGTGTTATGTCCAACTTTGTGCACGTGACAAGAAAGCCCCTCTAAAGCTTTGTCTATCTGGCTTTTAATATACATACGAACTTTTATGTCACACCCCAAAATTACGCTTCGTTTTAATTTTTCACAAACAAATTCCTTTAAACTGTGTACATTTTTTTGTTTTGTATTGGGATATACCCATTCTAAAGTAATTTATATTTGAAGAAATAGGCGTTATTTTTAGGCGTGGCATAAAAGTAAGTAAATTAAAAACTAGACATACTAAGTTTTAGAACGACTTTCTTTCCACGTGCAAAAAATTAAACATTTGGAAGGAAGGATCCGAGATAACATAAGTGGCGCCCAGAATTTGATGTCGGATTAAAAAGTTATCAGAGGCAAAAATTAAGGTCTATTTAAGGCATAACCAATAACATGCGATACAATAAGATCGGACTTTAAATGCCGGCGCTATATATATAAAAACCAAAAAGTGTTGCATTTTGGGGCGTGAGCTGGACCTTGTCTAAAAAAGTTATATTTTTGTAGTTTTTTGTATATTTTCTCCCAAAACAACATATGAAAAAAATTACATCGTTTGAAAGATCTTTTCAATGTGCATCCAATGGTGCATTAAACTGTACCATTCATACCATTAGCAACGCAGTATTCTATAAAAAACACGAATATGATAAAGTTTAATGCGCCATTGGATGCAGCTTGAAAAGATCTTTCAAACGATGTAATTTTTTTCATATGTTGTTTTGGGAAAAAATACCAAAACATACAAAAAACTACAAATATATACATCTTTTAGGCAGGGTCCAGCACACGGGCGGTCATTGCTAGACCCCGCATATGTTTTGGGAAACCTCATTAAAAATACGGATCTTTAACATGATAGGGGTCAAAGCGAATTAATATCAATTGGCCTTATCATTAAAACAACACACATACAAAGTAGGTGTAGGACTTTTTTTATTTGTGCTTTGACAGTTCGGGTTAAAGTTTGACTGATAGGGTGTAATCAGCTGATGATCATCTGTGATGATAAGGAACGTGGTACTGAATTCGCCCTGATAGGGGTAACAAAAATTTTTTTTCGGTGAGTCGGTTTAATGTACAAATACGGTATTCGTACGGAACCCTTCGTGTGCGAGTCAAAGTCGCACTTTACAGAATTTATTAATATTATTTTTTCAAACACAAGTGTTATTTCAAATTGATGATGATATTCCAAAAATATCTCACCTCATATAAAATCCATTTTATTACTACGAAACTGTCATAAGGGTATAAATGTAAGACGATTTTATTAATATTGTAGAAAAAATCGCCATGAAAGTATTAGTTTTCTATAATTTGTGTTTCTAAAAACTGTAACACTCGTTTTATTTAGTCAAAAAAATTAATGTATTGCAGCAATTGAAATTATTTAATATTACCTATGGAAATACAATGTAGAATCATACTTACGCTGACCATTAATTCCATGGAAAAATAGTGTACACATTTTATGGATTAAAAAAACATAACAAAACTAATTTATTATTAGGCTAAGGTTCGTAACGTTATATTCAGAAAGAATTGGCCATGAATAATATTCCAAGGAACAAGGGAAAAATTTACGCCAACTTAATTTTTCAACGTACACAGCAGAACAGAGTAGCACCACTTTCGGAAGCCGCTACACTTCCATCGTCAGTGCTCACGTGTATTTTGTTTATCACCACTTGTCAATTGGCTCTGTTGAAGGTAATAATATCAAACGCTTTGGGTTTCCAGCTAGAGTTTTTATGTAATTTAAGCTGATTTCAAATTGTTTGCTAAATATATTGGAAGTAATGAAAAAGGTGAACAAAAGTGAACATTTGTGAGAAAAAATGTAAATAATGGGCATGCATTAAAAAAAATGTAAAAAGAGAGTACACAAATAAAAAATAAATTTAAAAAGGCAAAAAACCCGAGTGCGTAAAAACTAAAATAAAAAAAGTCCAGTGTGCGGAACATAGCGACTTTTACATCCGCGAACCATTATTGCGCAGATTGGAAGATTCGAATTTTAATGTTCCGCAGACTGGACTTGTTTTTTTTCTTTTAGTTTTTTTCAGGTTTTTTGTTTTTTTTAATTTATTTTTTATTTGTGTCTTTTTAGTTTTCGTACACACACAGTTTGGTTTTAGATTTGTTGTTAAAAATTCACTTTTTACGCAATTTAGTTATTTTGTTGTAAAACAACTTTAAACAGTCACCGATCCTAAATGGTTATTCCAAATTAAAAATCATAAGAGAAACCTAAAGATGGTTTTCATACCTGTCGAATGATACCCATTTTGATATAGTTCGCCGACTTAATATTTTATTCGTATTCACAAAATGGCGTCTGTTGGCCGCCATATTGAATTTTGACTACTGTCATATCTTTAGTGACACTTCCCGGATTAAAACAAATTGATTGACGTAAGAATCATAAAAATCGGCTACGCGTTCGGGATATATAGTGCCGCAAAGGAACACACATGCATACATACATAGGCTGATAAACGCAATACCCTTCTTTGCGCAATCGGGTAAAATAATATTTAAAACATAGTGGACAAGAGGCTAAAATAGAGTACTGTTCACAATAATAGTGTACGGTTGGTCACCGTAATCATACTTCAAGCGCCCGACTTCAACGGCAGTTGAGTCTCTAGCACAAAATACCACAAAATATACAGAAGTCACAATAGTGACAGGTAAAAAAACACAGAAATCAGGTTTTGACTGTTAAAAAGAGACAAATACAGTGCATTTGTTGTTACAAATGGTAGGAAAATAAACAAAACGAAAACAAGTCATGGTGTAATAAGTATACAGGTGGCTGCATAAGGCCAACAAATACAATATAAACTAGATAATGTTTGTCAAAAAATACACACGATTGACGTCACTTATACACAAAACTAGGAAAGCAACAAATTATCAGCTGGCCTTGTGCTGTACCCTGTACACTTATTACACCATTGCTAGAAAGACAACACAAAGGAAAATAAAAATTTAAAACGACTGTGCAAGCGAGTCAAATAGAACAACACATCGTGTCACTTCTGTGTATTTTGTGACCTTACAGTCAAAATAAAATATTGGTAAATCTAACAAATTTCATAGGTTAGAATTGAGCTAACCCATAAAATACCGTAAAAATCAACCAATGAAATTGTAGTTTAGTTCATAGTGTGTAAAACTACTAACCGGAAGGTAGCAGGTTCGATACCTGTCAAGGCTTAAGCAGTAAGTGGGTTTGTTAAAATGGTTTTTTGTTTGTTTGTAATTTTTTGGGCTTGAACTTAGGTTCTCATGTTTATAAACCGGATGCCTTTACCATCTCAGCTAAGTCATCTTGCTAAGTAAGGATAATACAAAGTATACATAGACATGTCGTGATTTCTTTTACTTAAATGCAGTAATTTTTGTGAAATAACTATTTTTGCTGTTATTATTTTAAATTGGTAATTTTAACCATTAAAATTGGTAATTGTAACTACAAAAAATGTTAAAAATTAAATTAATAATTTTAACCATCAAAAATAATTTTATTTTTAAAACATCGTTTTTCCCAAATTTATAATTTACAATTCAGTAAAATGTAATATTTCGGTCTCGAACTTACGTTCTTATGTTTATGAACCAGACGCCTTTACCATCTCAGCTAAGTCATCTTGTTGAATAACGATAGCACAAAGTAACCATGGACATGAAATGACTTACAACTTTAAAAAGTTATTTTAACCAATGAAAATTGTTATTTCATAAAAACTGCAACATTAACAGTAGGTTAAGTTGGTTAAGTTGGTTAGATTTACCTATCATTTTATTTTGAGTGTAGTTTTGAAATCTTTTTAGGCTGGTCCCTGAAACCATACAAATATCAAATATTATGAAAAAAGGTCAAAATATATTAAAGTTTTTCTATCCACATACATGCACATTAAGACTGAGAAGATTCCGATTGAGGGATAATGAAATGATAGAGAGTAAATAAGAGTATATTGTTTTATATCCCAGTAAAAAAATTGGAACTAGTTTTTAAGGAACTACACCACTTTCATTGCTTCCGAAGAATCGATATTAAAAATTTGCAGATAATTAGTAGAAAAGCAAGTAAATATTTATTTTAGTCACCCAAAAAATTGTAATTCCTTTATAGTTTTAGAAAATACTTATCAATTTTTTTAATCGATTTTTTTAAAGAAATTTATGAATTAATGTTCGCAAAAAATTAATAGGTATTTACTGAAATTTATATGAAAAACTGTTTTGCGTTTAAATTCGTATAAAAAGAAGCAAGTTGCGACAATGGGTTATCCTTTTTTCTAGAGAAAATTTTCTTAACATGGCTTCGAATTCGGTGATTAGGAAACGAAAAAGAGAACTTCTTGCAATGACAACCGTATGTAAAATTCATTAGAAATTATTCAAATTGGCACTACTTCCGTTTCGCAAGCTTTACATTTTCATGACTTCTTTGGAGTGTCTTTTTTTTTACTGGGATGCTATTGTGTATTTATGTGTCTATAAAATTATGCTATTAAGCATTGAAGGATAATTTTTCTGTATTTTCTTTTATCATTTTAATGCTCATCTTATGTTGATTTTATTGTTTAAACAATTTGTAAGTAATTTTTAATTACATTTTTTCTGTTTCTTTATTATCTATTTTTATTTTTATCTCCTTTAAATTGAGTATAAACTTAATGTTTTTTATAAGGGTCTACATGACAGTGTTCAGCAGTTTGTGACATTCATTAATATTCATTTTGTTAAATTGTAAATTCTGACAGTGTAATACGTTTGTTCAAAAAGAAATAAGAAACATATCTTCAAACTTTTATAAAAACTAGTTGTAGAAGTTGTAGTCTTTTACTTCATAAAAATGAGGACGATGATGATAGCTAAATCAACAAGATAGGAAAAACTTTTCAAACGGTTATAGCAACTCAATGCTGTGTACAAAATGCCCTGGAATGTTTTACTAACTAGATGTCCTCCATGCGTGACTCACATTCAATTTTTCTTTGTAGTCATATTCGGTTCAGATGTTTTAGTAATATTGGATTTTTTTTTGTCAAACATGCTTCTATTTTCCCTTGTTTGTTACGAACCTTAGCCTAATAATCAATTTGGATTCACAATGCAAATACATTCGAAATAATCGTATAAATAAATGCATCTAACTACTTGGAACTACTTGTTTTGAATATTTTGATTGGTCCTTGATACTTCGATTGTTATATTTATTGTATAATTATATCACAATAATATGTGCGCTGATCGTATAAAGGTGTAGAATAATAATATAGATTTATATCGAATAAAATTATTTGTTGGGTTTTTTATAAGCTTCAAGGCCTACTATGCTTATTTTTTAAAATCATTTGTAAATTCTCAAATGGGCTTAAAAAAGTTTTTACATAAGATAAGAGGTTTGTAAGTCCATGTCCATATGAATCAACTTTTGTTTCTGCAACTTTCTTAAATTTTCTTTTGAAGATGCATTCGTGTCCATGTAATGAAATTCTTGCTACGCAGCTTTTGTTTTTAATATTACGAAGAAGAACACAAAAGAGAGTTGCATGTACATGAAGCAGTGTACCCCTCCCCTATCTTCTCAACTCTCTCGCCCATAAACTCAAAACTTGCGCAGCAAAAGTTGACTCGTATGGACATAGACTAATTGTTCAAAAGTGTGGTTGAAGTCTACTAACGATTTGGTAAAGCACTAATGAAATGCATACAGACAATGCTTAACCATCAACAAATAAATTTCATTTAAATTTTAATAATTGTAGTTACATGATTTTTCGTTTTATCAGCCTGTTCACAGAATCCAACACGGATTGGCTTGGTATCATTTTCTCTACAAAACCGTTTGATTGCGTTCATGAAATCCGTTTGTACTTGAATTCGGAAAATTTCTGCTCCGAAACAGAACTAGCTGTTCATGAATTGGAGTTCAGGAGTTCTTTAATTTATGCATTTAACAGGTACATAGTACAATTTCTTCCTAGCCTGTAAGCACTAAATACACAACTTTGTAAACGATCTTTGGAACTTTGAGCGAAAATAAACACTTTTTGAGCAATTTCGTTACGTTTTCATGAACCCATTCACAATTGGAATTGGACTAGAATTCCGTTCCCAATCCAATTCCGTATCGGATTCTATGACCAAGCATTATATAACGATACGAGTTTTTAGACGTAATATACAATTTATCTCTTGTTATTCAATAAAAATATGAATTTAAAATAGTTTTTAATATATTTGTAAGTAACGACTCTGCGTGTACTCTACGGTTTCAAGTAAGTTTATTTTTAGCCGCCTTCAAAAAAGGAGAAAGGTTATCAGTTCGTCATGTTTTTTTATGTATGTTCCCTCAAAACTCCGCCATTTATAAACCGTTGTTGGATTTTTTTCTTTATTTAAAAGGATGTACTTCCAGATTGTTCCCGTTTAAAATTGGGCAGGGTCACGCCTATACGAAGTAAATACACATCCCTTTTCTACTACTTCTACTCAACCAAGTCCTATGAAACTTTGCACACATATTAAGCTTCTGTTTGAGTACTACATCATAATTTAAAAAATGGGCATTGTAACGCCCCATACTGGGTACAACTGTGACCAAAGTGGCGCTTAACTGTAATTTTTAAATTAAGTTTTTGCGATAAAAATGGATATAAAATTCTCTATCACTCTTCAAAATTTCACCTATTTATGTTGTACACAGAAAAAAATTATGATACCTTTTTTTAAACAAACATGTTCTTGAAACTGATTTTAAATCTTTATTATTGTCTCTATTTAGTTTGATAAATAATTTTATTTGACTTATTA
This sequence comes from Panzeria rudis, assembly GCA_956483635.1. Taxonomy (NCBI): domain Eukaryota; kingdom Metazoa; phylum Arthropoda; class Insecta; order Diptera; family Tachinidae; genus Panzeria; species Panzeria rudis. Next base: position 42,763,970 of record OY101449.1, on the reverse strand, counting down.
TTTCATTTCATTTAACTACCGCCAATGTTGGTAACCTGATAAAACTATGAAATTCTTTGATTTATATTTTAAATTTCTCTAAAACATTTTTTGATTGAAACAATTTGTTTATTGAAAAAACCAGAATTTTTTTCAAACAAATTATTACAAATTTTTGCATTTGAATTTACAAATTTCTTTAGGTCCTACCTAAATTGAACAAATTTATATTTGATTCAGGGAATTTGGTATTTGAAGTGAAAAATCAGTTTTTTTGTGTTAGTCACTGCGGAATTAGTTGACAAAGTCAGAAAATGTTTACTGTTTTTAAAAAAAAATTGTAAAAGTTGAAATTTAATAGAAAAAATTGATCAATGTTTCTAACTTAATACTTAAAACTAGGGATGTAACCGATACCGATATATCGGCGATACTTTCGATTTTCCGATATATCGGTATCGGCGATATTTTACTGTCGATACGACGACACTTTTAAAATTTTTTTTAGAGTTGTTTTGAAGAAGTACTTTATTTTTTGTTAATTTTACATGAAATAAATTCAAGTTGTTTTTTAAATCTTATTAATATCAACTTTAGATATTAATAATTGGCCAATTCACAACCTGTTGTATGTGCTGCAGGTCGTATAATGTAGATTGTAATTTGCAAATAAACATTTGTTTAAAAACATGTTTATGTTGAAATTACCAACAACATTTGTACTATCTACAACACATACAACAACAAAAAATTTTTATTTTTCTTATTTTACCATGAATTCAAATTCAATTCGTTGTTTTTTAAATCTATTCCCAGCAAAAAATTATACTCCAAAGAAGTCATGAAAATGTAGAATTTGAGATCGGGAAGTAGTGCAAATTTTTACCATTTCCAATGAGTTTTACATATGCTTGTCATTGCAAGAAGTTTTCTTTTTCGATTACCAATCACCGAGTTGGAAGCGATGTTAAGAAAATTTTCTTTTTTAGCGTTTTATAATCACATTTTGCTCTACGAAAATCTATGAAAAATTACCTATTTTCGCAATTTCTTTGCAAAACAGTGTTTTTTAAGAGAAGTAACACAATCAGGCAATTAATGCCTACCAGTTAATTAATGAATGTGTTACCTTGGTTGGGAAAGGGATAGTGTACAGCGAACAGGTGGTGAAGTGGGAGAGAGTCAAAAAGCGTAATTAATTTACAACTCAGCTATTGCGATTTTTTTTGTAGAGAAGGTTGCAATCCCCTCTGGTGTCAAGTGGAGGCATTGAGTTGCTTAAGCTATGTAGCCATTTTATTAGTTATTTCACTTCACACGGTTCTGCTACTATACCGACGAAGGAGGGTGCTGTAAAGTTCATTAGGATATGTTAGTATTAATCGCTGCCGGTACTGCCAAAATGATCAGTGCTATGGCTTCATCACTTTAACAGTCCAAAACAACTAACACAATAACACACCAATGAGAAAAATGCTTGATGTTGTTGGCTTGTCTGAAACTAGTCTTGAACTCGAGACCTCAGGGTTTGTAGTCAAACGCGCTAACTACTACTTTGTTTACATTTAAGTGAATAAATATCAACTTTTAGAAGAATATTAGTTCATGTACATATTAGTGATGTTACGAATATCAATTTTTAATATTCGCGAATACGAATACGAATATCTGAAACAATATTCGCCGAATTCGAATACGAATATTGAATCTAAAAATCTACCCTTTGCGTCAATAACAATAAATTGAGAAAAACTGTCAAAATACTATAGGTATTTAACATTATTATGATATTCCGATGACGGAAATTGAAATTATTATCTTAGCACCTGAATGCCACTTTTTTAAATTTTTGGAGGAAACTAAATAAAGGAAAAATCCGACCTTCTTTTACCTATTCCCACACTCATAGAAAAATGTATCATCGCATTGATGACGCCCTATCATCAGAATTCTTACATCAATGCTATGACAAATGTCACCAATACAACGAAAACTAACGTCAATCTGATGACAGACGTCATTATAGAATTTTGTCATAGTTTAAGTGTCATCAATGCTATGATGGGAATGATATCAATACGATGTCACTTATATAATAAATTTTAAAATATGTATAAGAGAAATAGGTAAAGAATGTTATAATGTTTGTAGTTTGTATTTTAAAACATATGTTATTGTTTAATTTTTTATTTTTGTGTTTAAAAGCATTTTTAAACAGTCATTACTATGACAGATAAAATACGCAAGACCTTTTAAAAACTAACCCAGTACAGGACACATACACAAGAAAAACGTTGAAACAAGCGATAGTATGACACCTTTTCGTCATATTGATGTCACATAGTCATTAATATCAAACAGAATGCGCGCGAAGAGAGTAAAGTGCGGAAAAACAACAAAAACATACTCTTGGCACAAATGAAATAAAAGAAATTGTGGCAGAAAACTATTCTGTTTATTTGTTCTAGATCAGTTGTGTTTTTTTTAAAGTTAATTAAATAGTACCGCGTGGTGCTCTTGTGTGTGAAATTTATAAGTATAAATACCCTAAAGAAAGCCAGGGGCCAAGTGTCTCCAAGTCACCACTTTTGTCGACAAGTTTGATGACTTTTTGGTGACGTTGTCAATGAATCGTCTACACTTTTTTAGCTTTAATGAGAAGAGAAAATTTTTTATGGTCTTTGATATGTTGAAAATATATGCGGCTGAACGGAAAACTAAAAATTTTCGTAAAAAATCTAATTTATTTGTCTTAGCTGGTAAAAAGTTTCATATGTGTTGACTAGAATCATTAAAACGCACTACTGAATCTCTGGTACCAGTGCCTCCATATGGTCCCATAAGAACCATCTGGTCTATAGTAAGTCAACAGTTCCGATGTCAGTAGTGGAATCTCAATGACAAGCATATGTTAAATATCTATAGCACAGAACATTTCCTGGGTACAATTATTCAGTAGTACTGGTGACAATGTCAATAGTGAACCAGTACAATTTTCCTATCGACATTTCCTGCAGGGTATATACATAAATATTTTTAGTTATTTGTTATAAGTTGATTTGATTACACTTTTTTCTTTTTGTTTGTTTTTAAAGTTACTTTGTATTTTTATTTTTGTTGTTATTTGCTTTTGCCTTCCTACTACTTGTGGAGAAAAAGAAAAAAAGTGTAGTTATATCAACTTAATAAATAGCAAAGCAAAAGTGGATAGAAAAAATAATAAGTAATATAATATAAGTGAAAATTTGTTATATGAAATATTATATGAATAAAATCAATTTTTATTGTAATAAAAACATAATTATATTGTAGTTTTTATTTATTTCACCATAATATCAATTATAGTTTATCAAAGATGATTAATGACAGGTGATGTAAAAGTTGACATCACAATGATGTAAAGTGTCATTGGGTCAAAAATGAAGACACTTGACATAGTATTGATGTCAAATTTCTATCAGCGACATCACATTGATGACATTTTGCCATACAATTTATGTCAATTCGTCCTTTCTCTGATGTCGGTGTGTCATTGCATTGATGATAGATTTGTCATCATTGGTATAGATGACCGCCTGATGTAAAGGTTGACATCACCATGATCTTAAGTGTCATGGGGTCAAAAATGAAGACACTTGACATAGCATTGATGTCAGGTTACATCAGGGCTATGACGCTTTTTCTATCAGTGCAGGCAATATTTAGTGACACCAGCGGCGAGTGTTCCGAGCGAGCTAATGTTTAGTGGTGCGGAGCTTATGCAAAACTTCAAAACTTTTATTTTTGAAGTTAAAAATTCCTCTACTGAGGTTTGAGTATTACTTTAACATGATTAATAAATTAATTTAACAGGACTTCACTTTTTAAATACCATGTCGTTGTGGAATATATTTTGTTTCTTTTTTCTTTACTAAAATAAGATTATTTTTTATCGTTATAAACAAATTTTTTTTAGTAATAATTAATATTTTTTGTTTAGTTTTCAGTATTTTTTATGTATTATTTTTTTGGAAAGTATTCACAAAATATTCGTGAAATATTCGCTTGAATTTGGCGAATACGAATATCATGAAAGAGGCGAATATTCGGCGATTCGAATACGAATACGAATATTCGTAAGATCACTAATACATGCCCTTTAATATGTCCTTAAAAAATCGATTTCTAAAAGCATGGTATTTTTAAAATCATAAAGGAGTTACAAGTTTTTGTGCAACTTAAATACATTTTTATTTGCTTTGCTACTGATTATGTGTCTATTTTTAATATTGATTCTTGCAATTTTCAATAGTAACTAGATGTGCCCGCCCGCCTCGCGAGTTACATACAAACCACCTCACCAATTATACCGGCTGGCAAACTGTGGGAAAACGTACATACAAGTTTAAAGTTACATTTTATTTCCGTTCCCACATTTTGCCAGACAGCAACGTCAGCATAAAAAACTGTCGTTGCTCACATTAAGTTAGAATTAAAAATTATTGTAGTTAGTCTTAAGATTCAAATCAAATAAAAAACACTTAAAAGTGTAAAAACGGGTGTTTTTAATCAACACATTATTGGCGCAGTCGGAAACGGATTTAATTTCTAAAGAAATTAATAATAAAGAACAAATAAAATCTCTAACATAACTAATAATTAAATAAAAGTTAAAAGAAAAAAAACAAAGTTTAAATAATAAAAAAAAAAAAAAAAGATATACAAAAAAACCTAACGTTAATGAATAGAAAACAAAAATTCGACGAAAATCGCCATATAAACATGGAAGAAGAATTGCAGCAAAGAATTGTAGAACTTGAAATGGTTCTAAAACAGCAGGAGCTGAAAATACAATTACAACATCAACAATTAGAGCAACAACAGCAGATACAAATGCAGCATCAACAACAGCAATCGCAACATCAACAACAGCAGATACAAATGCAGCATCAACAACAGCAATCGCAAAATCAACAACAGCAGGTTCAGCAGAATCAAGTTCAAGGGTTTTATCTGAAACCAGAACACATAATAGCCGAATTTAGGAGAATAAGGCCGTTAGACAAAGATCATAATCTAAGGCAGTTTATAATGTCAGTCGAATCGACATTGGCTTTGGCAGGCGGTAATGATGACCTCATTGCTTATGGGTTGATGATAGTGACGAACGAAAAACTGGAAGGAGATGCGGGCAAAATGGTTAGAGAGCTGACAGACGGAGCAACTTGGGAACAAATAAAAAATCAGCTTTTAAAAGGCTTGCAGCCGAGGAGAACTTATGGAGAGATTTTTAATTTTGCTAGAAATGCTAAAGTGAGTAACTTAAGTGAACTTTTCGATATATTTACTAAGGTTAAATATGAAATAAATGAATTATATGAATTAGATGTAAGAAGACCGTCAATATATAATCCTAATTGTGTAGACAGGGACTTGGTTGACTTGATGATTGAAAAAATAGATGGACCAATAAGGGCCCATATAGGTGAAGATGAAACTTTGACTAGTATAATGTCAAAATATACGAAACTTAAGCTTCTATATGATACTAGAGCAATAGCATTTGGTCATAGAACAGACTCGAAAAATAAAGATTTTGCAAAAATGAACAGGCAAACACCTAAGAAGATTTGGCAGGATTTCATGCCGCATAATAGCGAATTTCAAAAGAAAAACAATTTCAATTATAATTTAACAACGTCAAATACTAGCAGATTTCAAAATAAAAACAATAGCAATTATAATTTCCCCACGTCAAGTAATAATAGATTTCAAAATAAAAACAATTTCAATTATAATACTCAAATATCAAGTAATGGAGGATTCCAAAATAGAAACAACATCAATGATAGGTTACAGATGGGATCTAGTCATAATAGAAATTATCATAATACACAGCAGTCAGGTTTTTCAAACCAGAGGAAAAATGATCAGAATGGAAATTGTTATAACAGTGGACAAGAACGCCGAAGGAATTATTATGGCGAAGGACCGGAGCCAATGGAAATAGGTACCTTTCATCAGGAAAGTGAAGTAAATTTTCTGATACCGCCTCAAATACCAACTTGCCTATAGTAATAATATCAATAGGAAAACAGAGAATTAGAAGCCTTATAGATACGGGTTCTACAACTAGTGTAATAAAACGAAATAAATTAATTGAAAATTACCCGGAGCAGAAACTTGTTAAACCAATCAGATATCGAACCTTGAATGGATTTGGTGAAATAGGTTCTCAATTGGTTACACCTTTTCCCAAGGAATTTTGTTGTTTGGGAACACTCAGTTGGAAGATTGTTGATTTTCAAAATGATAGATACGATGCAATAATAGGCCAAAATTTTCTGGTACCCCTTAAGGCGATAATAAATAACCAACTCGAATATGTAGAAATCCTAGGTAATAAATTTTATTTCGAAAAAACGCACTACCCTTTTAATACTAATAATATATGTTCTCTCGAACCAATTCCACGAGAATCAATATTTGATAGGCTTAATTTTAGCCACTTGATTTTAAGGACCTTTTTTATATCGAAGGTGATAAACTTTCGGCAACAAACGAAATAGAACACCAAATTATTACTGATACTGAAAAGCCCCTTTATGCAAAGATATACCGCTACCCCCAGATCCACGAAAATGAAATCAGAAGACAGGTAGATGAAATGCTAAAAGAAAATATTATCAGAGAGAGCAACTCTGCATATAACAGCCCCTTATGGATTGTTCCCAAGAAAACCGATAATTCGGGGACGAAAAAATGGCGTATAGTTGTAGACTACAGGAAGCTAAATGAGCATACAATTGAGGATAAATATCCGATACCAAATCTGAATAGCTTACTAGATAGGTTGGGTAGAGCTCAATATTTTTCGACTATAGACTTGGCGAAAGGTTTCCATCAGATACTTGTCAGGGAGGAGGATAGAAAGAAAACTGCGTTTTCTACTCCATTTGGGCATTTCGAGTTCGTCAGAATGCCCTTTGGTCTACGGAATGCACCTTCGACCTTTCAGAGATTGATGAACACTGTGCTAAGGAACCATATTAACAAAACCTGCGTCGTTTATATGGATGATATCCTTATATTCGGTACTTCGTTGACAGAACATATTAGCAATATCAGGGCCATATTTAAAACTTTAAGAAAGGCAAAATTAAAGATACAAATCGATAAATGCGAGTTCCTACGAAAGGAAACTCAGTTTTTGGGTCATGTCTTAACGACTAATGGAATCAAACCAGACCCGAGTAAAATTTCAATTATACAAAAGCTTAAGCTTCCAACTACCGAAAAACAAATAAAATCATTTTTAGGAATGACCGGTTTTTACCGAAAATTTATCCATAATTACGCTAAAATTGTTTACCCAATGACAAGATATCTAAGAAAAAACTAAAAAATAGAAACAAATGATCCCAGCTATATTACAGCCTTTGAAAAACTCAAAGAACTTATTACAAATTCACCCATATTAAGATACCCAAATTTCAATAAACGTTTCAAAATTGTTACAGATGCAAGTAACAACGCAATTGGAGCTGTCTTAACACAAGATGGTCACCCAGTAGCATATGCATCGCGAACGTTAAATAGACACGAAACCAACTATGCAACAATTGAGAAAGAATTGTTAGCAATAGTATGGGGTGTAAAATATTTTAGGCCTTATATCTATGGGAAAGAGTTTGATTTAGAAAGTGACCACCAGCCCTTAAAGTGGCTCATGAGCAAATATTCTGGGAGAGATATAAGCCCGAGGTTGCAAAGATATCTTATCGATTTAGGGGAATATCAATTTAAAATAGAGTATATTAAAGGAAAGTGCAATTACATTGCCGACTTCCTAAGTAGAATTGATGTCGATACAAATGAAATAAATACATTAAAGCCAATTCGAGAAGATTTTATACATAGTGGAGAAACAAATAGTGAAACAGAATCTTTGGAAGTGCAAACGAGGCACTCACAGGAAGAAGACTTCGATGATGGTATAGGGATTTTGGATACTGTCGTCAATCGCTTTAAAGTTCAAATCATTGTTGTCGCTGAAAAAGAGACTAATATTAAAAGAGTTTTTGGCAACAAGCGAATTTTTATAGATAGAAATGACATTGAACAGGAAAATGTGTCCAATATTTTGAGGAGAGAAATTCCCAAAGGAAAAATCGGAGTATATTCTGAATTAAGCGACCATGAGTACTATAAAGTACAATCATGTTTGATAAGAGAATTCCCCGATAGAAACACATACAAAATAGTCAAATGTTCTTACTTTGCTAGAGACATAGAGGACGAGAATGAATTGAATAAAAATATAGCTCTCTTCCATAAATATGAAAGCGGACATTCAGGAATATTGGCTACTTATGAAAATATCAAGCACAAAATTTATAATCCAAATTTAAAATTTGCAATACATAAGGTAATAAATAATTGTCACATTTGTTCATCAGCAAAGTATGACAGAAATCCAATCAAAAAGAAATTCCAAAGAACCGAAACACCTGCATCTGTAAATGAAATAGTACATGTAGATACATATGTGAATAGCAAGCAGTCGTTTATGATTTTCATTGATAAATTTTCAAAGCATGCTGTCTGTTTTCACATGCCAGATAGAAATAGTACAACTATAGTACAAAAACTTAGAGAATTTTTGGCAATAAAAGGTAAAACGAAAAATTCATATTTGACAACGAATTCAATTCCAACAATGTTAAAAATTTTTTAGATGCAGAAGGAATTGACTTTCATATAACAAAACCTAATAATCATACCGGGAATTCCGACGTAGAAAGATTAAATAATACCATAACTGAGAAAATAAGAGCATTAAACCTCGAAGAACAATTACCAATAGAAACACAAATAATAAAAGCTATAAATTTTTATAACAATAGCTACCACAGTACGATAAAATGTACCCCTTTTGATGTGGTTAATAACAAAATAAATTTTGAAATAATAAAAGAAAGAATGGAGAAGTATAAGGACAAATTGAATGAAAAAAGAAACCTAAATAGGGAAAATTATGAGGAGAATAGAGAGGAAGGTTATATAAAAAATTACAGGGCTTTACGACACAAAGAACAGCCGAAATATAGGAAGCATCTCTTAAGGAATGTTCACGAAACCAACATTAAAAGACCTCTTAAATTTTCAGACCCTGGTAACCGCCATGGTATTCCTTCTACTGGTGGTTCGGACTGAGGGATTTTTACAAATCAGCCAGCTATATTGATATTGATATAAAGATGGGTGAAGTGGAAATAGTTAATACTACTAACACAGTAGTACACATCGTAAATATTTTAGAAATAGTGGAAATTCTTAATGTCTTAGAAGAAAATATTAAAACTGTAGATATAAGTAATAGGGAAATCCTTTTGCAAAAGATACAGAGTATACATGAAAAAATTTTAACAATAAAACCAAAACAACAAAGGGAAAAGAGAGGTTTAATAAATATCATCGGCACAGCACAAAAATGGCTATACGGAACAATGGACGATGACGATAGGACAGAAATTATGGATCATATCTCCACAGTTGAAGAAAATAATAGGAATATCATTAGGACAGTAAACAATCAAATTATTATCAATGATTCGTTTAATAAATCACTTACTAGCTTAAAAAACTCTATAGATCAGGATAGAAATAGTATAAAATCTGCTTTTGAACAAATCAGAAAAAGTAATAACGAAATAATGAGACGTTACCTTTACTTAGACCAGTTGTCTAAATTAAATATGCTTGAAGACAATATAGAGAAAATACAGGATAATATCGCATCCGCCAAAAACAGTTTTATTCATCCTAGCATATTTACTAAAACAGAAATAGAAAACTTCAACATTGATTTTTATAAGTTAAAACTCCTTAAAATCGGAGTGATGACGTTCAAGGACAATTCTCTAATAATAGCCATACAGATCCCTGATAAATTCATTACTACACAATTGAGATTACTTACCGCTGTACCAAACACAAATTTTATGGAAATTGATGAAGTTAACGAAAATATTGTTGAAATAAATAACGTTATTTTACACTATAAGGAAAATGTAATCGTTAAACATCTCCAAAAAAGCAACCATTGTTCAATTAGAAATAACTGTAAGTACATATTTAATAATAAAACAGAAACAATAGAGTTGGATGAAGCAACTATTTTGTTGAAAAATGCTAGAAAAATTAAAATTAAGCAAACTTGTGACAATAGAAACTTAAGCTTATCAGGAAATTATTTAATAAATATAAACAATTGTAGCATTACAATCGATGATAAAATTTTTGAAAACAAACAACATATAATACATGAAAAATTCTTTTTTCCACCAACATCAATTATTAATGTAACAAACCCTAATTTTGAATTTCAAAATATTACTTTGCAACATGTAAAAAATGTAGAAGAAATTAAAGAATTGAAAGTTCATAGTAAAGTCTCATATGGACTGAACGTAACATTGATAATTGCTGTAACTATAGCACTTGTATTAATCTATTTTATAATAAAGAAGAAAAAGACGGGTGTAAATAAAACCCAAGTCGTAACGATATCTCAGAGTCCTTCTGACATTGAGAATATCATAAATAAGTATAGACCGAATAATTAATAATTTTTTTTTAAATGAACTCCAAGTTACAACGGTCAGTTATATTTAATCTTATAAATTTTCATAATAAAAGAAAAATATACTTATATATAAAATACCATCATATATATACTAAGATATAAGAATTTCTTCCAGAAAAACAAAAAACACAAACAAATATAAAAATATATATTGGGTGTTTTTTATTGAGGTATAGAACTTTAAGTTGGCATCACTTTTTTAACTGGCGGCCATTTTGTCAGCTGTCAAGTGATTAATATTTAGTTTGGTTTGCCATTTCATCATGAACAGGTTGACAAAAGAACAACGCTTGCAAATCGTGCAAATTTATTTCGAAAATAATGGTTCAGTTCGCGAAGTTTACCGCAAGCAAAATCGCAAAATTTTGTTCAGTGATGAGGCTCATTTTTGGTTGACTGGCTACGTCAACAAGCAAAATTGCCGCATTTGGAGTGAAGAGAATCCACATGAGACCCTTGAGACGCCATTACATCCACAAAAACTGACTGTTTGGTGTGCTCTATGGGCTGGTGGAGTCATTGGGCCATACTTCTTCCGAAATAATGCTGGAGAGTCAGTTACCGTTAATGGAGACCGGTATAGAGCCATGATAACCGACTATTTTGTTCCCGAATTGGATGGCATGAATGTGGATGAGTTGTGGTTCCAACAAGACGGCGCTACATGCCACACAGCGCACGTCACAATCGATTTATTGAAGGAAACATTCGATGAGCGCATAATTTCGCGGAATGGACCTGTCAATTGGCCACCAAGATCGTGTTATTTGACACCATTGGATTATTTTCTTTGGGGATATGTGAAGTCGCTCGTCTACGCCAACAAACCAGAAACGTTAGGGGACTTGGAAGCCAACATTCGTGGCGTTATTGCCAACATACGGCCCCATATGCTCGAAAAAGTGGTTGAAAATTGGACCTGTAGAATTGGCTTTATTCGAGCCAGCCGCGGCGGCCACATGCCCGAAATCATATTTAAACATTAATGGCATAAAATTATCCTTCCAATAAAGCCAAATTGATGGACATTAAAACGATTTTCTTGTGTTTTATTTCAATTCGAAGTTCTATACCTCTAAAAAAAACACCCTGTACATGTATAAGAAATCCAGGAGGATTCCAAACAAGGGGTGGAGGAGTTACATACAAACCACCTCACCAATTATACCGGCTGGCAAACTGTGGGAAAACGTACATACAAGTTTAAAGTTACATTTTATTTCCGTTCCCACATTTTGCCAGACAGCAACGTCAGCATAAAAAACTGTCGTTGCTCACATTAAGTTAGAATTAAAAATTATTGTAGTTAGTCTTAAGATTCAAATCAAATAAAAAACACTTAAAAGTGTAAAAACGGGTGTTTTTAATCAACACATTATTCGCGCGCTTAAAGTTCGCTTTATAACTATAAGGCGTCTATAAAATACAATAATGTAGCGTTCTTTATATATTGTTTAAACCCTGTAGGAAGCCAGGGGATAAATGTCTCGAAGTCACCACTTTTGCCGACAAGTTTGGTGACATTGTCAACGAATCGTTTACACTTCCCTGAAGAAAGCCAGGGGCCATATTTTTCCAAGTCACCACTTTTGTCGACAAGTTTGGTGACTTTTTGGTTACATTGTCAATGAATCGTCTACACTTTTTATTTTGCCTTTAATGAGAAGACAGCTAGACAGCTAGAAAATTTATTTTTATTCTCTCATTTTGTTGTGTTGAAAATATGTGCGGCTTTACGAAAAACTAAAAATTTTCATAAAAAGTCCAATTTAATTGCCTTAGCTAGTAAAAAGTTTAATATGTGTGGACTAGAATCATTAAAATGCACTAGTGAATCTCTGGTACCGGTGTCTCCATAAAGTGCCATAAGAACCACGTATTCTATAGTAAGTCAATAGTTCCGAGGTCAGTAGTGGAATCTCAATGACAAGCACATGTTAAATGTCTACAGCACAGAACATTGCACGGGGTACAATTAGTCAGTAGTACTGGTCACAAAGTCAATAGTGAATCAGTAAAATTTTACTATCCACATTTCCTGCAGGGTTTGTTGCAAATTTCTATTCCTTGCTCTTTTTAAAGCCTTTCCTGAAGATGTGGCTTGAGCACGCGTGAAATGGGGATGGGAAGGTGATCAATCAATTCAACAATTTCTCAATCAACTCCAAAATATTTTTCCAAACAAACGTTTTAATACTTTATATGTATTTTAACTGCCAGTTTTTGTAAATAAAATAAAAATTTTCGTTAGGGAATTTATATTGAAACAACTATAAAAAAACTCAAATTTGTTTTTGTTTTCAATTCAAAGTCCCTAACGAAAATTTTAATTTTATTTACAAAAACTGGCAGTAAGATATTAATTTATAAATAGTACGACTGCGTCCTCGCTCACGACTGCTCACCCTCATGTAAACATAATGTTGGATCGCGGACGTTCATTCCCGACAATTTTATAATGTCTCACGATCAAATCCACTGACGGACAGATTTTTTTGATCCGGCGATTGTAATATCTATTATCAGGGCTCGGACTTTCATTAACAAAAATTGGTTTTAAGCGCTTAACAAATGCTCCTAAAAATGAAAAATATGGGCAAAAATATGCATTTACCTACAAAAAAAGTACCAAAACTAAAATAATATGAAAATATTTTTTTTAAATTTATTATTATTATCAGAGAAAAAAACTTAAAACAAACATAATTGGGTCTGTTATTTAATGCAACCGAACTTTAGTTGCGTTGCCAGTCGGCAACTGAAAATTAATGATTGCCAGAAATGTACTAAGTAGCAACTGAAATTGACAGCTCTCAATTGCCAGTTGCAATCAATAGTATCATTTTTAGCAACTGGCAACTCAACTGAGGCTTCGTTACCATCCATTATCGGCTTATTAATATTTTTTCAAAAATTAAGAAATATGCAATAAAAAGTTTTTATAAATTCAAAAATATGCATTTATTGTCAAGATATGTAAAAATATGCACTTAGCACCAACATATATATGCAAAAATATGCAACTACAAATCGATGCCAAACTATTTAAAATTTAATGATTCGCATAGATAATTAGTTAATACCTCTTTATCTATCACCACAAAAAACATGCATTTGCATGAAAGTCCGAGCCCTGGTTATTATAGGGTTTTTAAGAAAAAGGATATATGACAGCATAATGATTCCTTGCAGTGATTAAGCTAAAAATTGGTACAGTTGATAATAGCGCTATTTCTGGTAGATGCAGTATTTTTCAACTGATGCCATGAAGGAATGTATCTTTAATTCAATTTTCAGAGTTTAGGTTATATAGGAGCTATAAGATTCCTTGCACCGATTTTTTAAAAACTTCGTATTTTTCTTAACTACTTTAATTTATAACAGTGTATCGAATTTCATTGGTTTAGGATAACACCTTCTATTTTTATCCCATCGTTATGTCCGGAGATTAGCTCTTACAAACATAAAAACTTTTACTCTTTATAATATTAGTATAGATTGGCAAATAATGGGTGATTTTATAAGAACTATCGGAAAGTAAAAAAAAACACATAAAATTCAGAAAAATGCATGAAATATTTATTTGGATCGATAGTTGGGTCGATATAATTTAATGTTTGAAGATTATTTCATGCAAATGTTGGCCGCGGCTGCGCCTCAATTGGTCCATCCGCTTAGTCCAATTTTGGCATACTCTTTCCAACATTTCGGCCGGTATCTCACGAATAATGTTGGCAATGTTGGCTTGCAGTGCGTCAATCGAAGCGGGCTTGTCGCTATAGACATTAGCCTTAACATAGCCCCACAAAAAATAGTCTAGAGGCGTTAAATCGCACGATCTGGGCGGCCAATTGACTGGTCCCAAGCGTGAAATAAACTGTTCACCGAACTCGCCTCTCAATTGGTCCATTGTTTCGCGTGCTGTGTGGCATGTGGCACCGTCTTGTTGAAACCACATGTCATGCAAGTCAAGCTCTTCCATTTTGGGCAGAAAAAAGTTTGTTATCATCGCACGGTAGCGCTCACCATTCACAGTAACGTTGTGATTCGCATCATCTTTGAAGAAATACGGCCCAATGATGCCGCCAGCCCATAATCCGCACCAAACGGTTGTTTTTTGTGGATGCATTGGTAGCTCTTGCAATGCTTCTGGCTGCTCTTCACTCCAAATACGGCAGTTTTGCTTGTTCACGTATCCATTCAACCAGAAATGAGCCTCGTCGCTGAACACAATTCTTCGATAAAAAAGTGGATCTTCATCTAACTTTTCAAGAGCCCATTCATCAAAAATTTTGCCTTGTGGTAGGTCGTTTGGCTTCAATTCTTGCACCAGCTGTATCTTATAAGGCTTCACACGGTCATCACCAAGACTGGCCGATACGGCTGCGATATTTTCTTCAGTTCGCACTCTACGTAAACGTGTTGGTGGTTTAATGTCCAACAATGTAAATTTGGTGCGAAATTTTTTTACAATAGCCCGAATAGAAGCCTCAGTAGGTCGATTAAACTGACCATAAAATGGAAGAAGCGCGCGATGAACTTTCTTAACAGAGCACGCATTTTGGTAATAAAATTCAATAATTTGCAAGCGTTGTTCGTTTGTAAGACGATTCATGATTAAATTATAGACCAAACTGAAGATGTTTGACAATGACACAAGATACAAAACGTGCGTGAGCTGTCAAAACTAGTGTTGCCAAAAAGATAATAGCAAAAAAATCACTCGTTATATCGAAAACGGCTCATCTGAACGTTTTTTTCGCTTAATATCTAAAAGTTTCTTAGTGTTCGCCGGATCTTAACAATTTTGTGGTTCATTTGCTCGCCAATTAAATGCTCAAAAATATTAATAGACTAATTTTCCTGATCTTACCCCTTAAATGCGCACTGTATCTTTGAAGATACATACAACCAATAAAACTAGTGCTACTTTCACATTTATTCAAAAAACAAGGAAAAGTTTAATGATTACTGCTTAAAAAACTTTCTTTATTGTCCTGGATTAACCGTATATTAAAAATGTTCAGTTTACTAAAAATATAGAGCAATAAATGTAAAATTTATTTTAAAAATACACAGTGCAGTATACATTTAACATAGCAATAAAAAAACACACACACATACTGCTTAAGCCTTTTTTTGCGTTTCACGTAATAGAAAAAATAGTTCCATATTCGTGTTCACCGGACCCAAATTAAGTTTTTAGAACCGCTTACTTTTTCAAAATTTTGTTAAAGCTTTATAGAAGTCTGGCGGGCCTTAGCGACTGATGAAACAGTCTGGCATTTGTTGTTTACAACTTCCCAATGAATGTTCTAAACCATAAAAAAATTTGAGCCTCACGCGTAAAGACTTTTTTTCAACTTTTTTTTGCTTCTGGTGCAATGAAGCAACTGACGGATAGCTGCCAGACTGTGTTTACCCTGCCTTAAATGACATAAATCGTCACTAAAAAATTTCGAGCTCTGCACGAAGACCGTTAGAAAAATTTTTTCTAGCTCTTGCACTATAATAATTTAGCAATATTGAAATGTTTGAACTTAAGGATTATTTTCCATAGAAAAATAAAAATAAATTCTCGTATTCAATTTTCACGAAAAAGTTGTATATATAAGAATTAAAATCACATTCAACAGAGCCACCTGACAAGTGGTGATAGCAAATACACGTGAGCAATGACGATGGAAGTGTAGCGGCTTCCTAAAGTGGCGCTACTCTGTTCTGCTGTGTATGTTGAAAAATTAAGTTGATGTTAATTTTTCCCTTGTTCCTTGGAATATTAATCATACCCAATTCTTTCTGAATATAACGTTACGAACCTTAGCCTAATAATCAATTTAGATTCACAAAGCCAATACGTTCGAAATATTCATATTAATAAACAATTAGCTACTGGCTTGAGCTTTTCACATGTTTACATGTTCATATATACTTAAGTATAAAATCAAACCAAAAAAGTTTGTCTTGAGTAGAACAAAAATCAGAAAAATGGGAATGAAAAAAAAATAAACCGATGGCAACGCTGGGAAAGTGCACTTTAAAATCAGCTTGAGAGTGATTTAATTCTCGTATTCAATTTTCACGAAAAAGTTGCATATATAAGAATTAAAATCACATTCAACAGAGCCACCTGACAAGTGGTGATAGCAAATAATCCTAATAATCAATTTATTTTCATAAAAATAAAGATTTTTCACGTTCAAGCAGTTTTTGATAGCTTTTAGAATTTTAGAGAATAAATGTTGAATTTTCCGTTATTAGTCCGAACTTGTCGGAAATCATCTGACAACCGTTTGCCAACGCCAAATATTTCGCATTAATTGTTATTTATATGAAATATTTTGCACTCTCTAATAAAATAATTTAATACTATACGAAAAACTAATCACTTCTAATGGTATTTGCAAAAAAAAAAATACAGCTCAAAGTGTATGTTGTTTTATTTTCTCTTACATCCATTTAAGTTGATTAAAATTTTTGACCAAGTAGATGAAGCATTTTCTTAAGATTCTCACTAGCCAACCATCCCATCCACCAACCATCCCATCCAACAACCAACAAAGCAAAAGCCATAATAACCAAAGTATTAATCTAAATGAATATTTTAAGCAACAAGAAATAGAAGAAAAACAAATTGAAATGTTAAAATAAGAAAACTGAAAGCAAGTTTAACTAAAGATTTGCATTTCAATTAAGGTGATACAAAAAATAAAAAACACGAAATGCCATAAAACCGCAAAGGATTCGCGTTGTAAAATAGATTTTAAGATTTACGTTCATTGAATAATAATAAAATAATATAATACTTTATCCTGTCAAACGAAAACACTTCTCACACCGATACCATTTGCAAAAAAGCTAAGCGGAGCTCATCACCAAGTTGAATATCTAAAAAAGTGTAATACGAAATAAATTTAAAAGATATTCAAAAAAGAACGAACGAAGTAGAAGGAATATCTTTGGATGTCTTCATTGAACGTGTCTATTGTGATTTTCGAAAGGATTTATTTAAAGTTTTTACTTAAGATAAAACCAAATTGTCATCGCAAGATTAAATTTGTCAAAGAAGTGATTTAAATACAATTTTCATTATTCTCATAAAATTAAATGCAAATAATAAATGAATTTTATTTTAATGAACATTAATTTAGACTAAAAATGAGTTCAATCAAAATCATAATGTCATTCGAACCTTAACCAAGCCATAGCGACACCAAAAGTGTAGTATTTTATTTAACAGATACATACAGAACACTTGATGCAAGAACGGACTTAAGGTGAAGGTACATAGCATGCGTTAAATACGCTAATGCGTTACAGACTTCTGTCAAAAAAGTTGAAATAGTGTGTTTCCATAAGGCAAGATACAAAGCGAAGTTTGCGACGCGCGTAACTCGCAAAAAGTTGAAAATTCTTCAACTTTCACGCGTCGTATACAAAATGACAGGTAGTGCTGCCAGACTTATATGCTAAAATGTTTGTCTAATGGAAATAAATTATTAGAAACTATTTTTTATTAAAAAATTGATGAAAACTGCATTTAATATATAAAGAAAAATAAAACTTAAAGGCAAGACAAAATATAGCCGGCAAAGGCTTGAAATTGTATAAGCAGAAGAGCATCAAAAGCGTGGTGTGTAACTTGCCATTCTTAAAGCGTTAAAAGATTGAAAAGTAAGAAAAGCGTTACCGCGTAACGTGTGGTATGTACCTCCACCTTTATCAAGCGCTAGACTCTTAAGGTGGAGGTACATATCACGCGTTACGCGGCAACGCTTTTTTTACTTTTCGAACTTTTAACGCTTTAACCCACGCTTTTGATGCTTTTCTGCTTATACAATTTCAAGCCTTTGCCGGCTATATTTTGTCTTGCCTTTAAGTTTTATTTTTCTTTATATATTTAATTCAGTTTTCATCCATTTTTTAATAAAAAAAATTATTTCTAATAATTTATTTCCATTAAACACACATTTTAGCATATGAATCTGGCAGCACTACCTGTCATTTTGTATACGATACGTGAAAGTTGAAGAATGTTCAACTTTTTGCGAGTTTCGCGCGTCACAAACTTCGCTTTGTATCTTGCCTTATGGAAACACACTATTTCAACTTTTTTGACAGAAGTCTGTAACGCATTAGTGTATTTAACGCATGCTATGTACCTTCAACTTTAGCTTTAGACTAAGCCTCGTCGTGTTTGATTTTAAACTGAAAAACCTAGTTCATGAAAGGTATGGTTGATATAAGTTTGCTATGGGACTGCCTTGGACCGGATCCTTGATGGAAGTGAATTACACAGCGAAACAGACTTTTGTACCGATATTTATTTTTGTCAGTCCGAGTTTTCGAAAAACTATGGTTTTTATATTTTTATGACATTTTTAATTGAAAATTGTGTGCAAGAAGTTAAACAACAATTATTTCAATATTCGAACAACTTTTAGAATTATCTCAAATAAAAAATTTAATTAATGCTTTAATTTTAATTTTATTTTTCATTTTGCCTTATAAATACTTTTATTGTCACCCAATGGGCGACTTATTGTATAAAGGTGTCAACTAATTGTAAAGGTGAGGGTGCTGTCGGCTGAGTGGTTAGCGCGTTTGACTACAAACCTTGCGGTCTTGAGTTCAATAAATAGTTTCAGGCAAGCCAACAACATCATGCATTTTTCTCATGTGCATTGTTGTGTTATTGTGTTGGTTGTTGGACTGTTAAAGTGATTCAGGCATAGCACTGATCACTTTGGTAGCACCGGCAGCGATTAATGCTAAAATATCCTAATGCACTTTACAGCACTCTCCTTCGTCGGTATTGTAGAACCGTTAGCGAAGTAAAAGAACTAACAAAATGGCTACACAGCTTAAACAACTCAATGCCTCTACTTGACACCAGAGGGGCTTGCAACACTGCTCTACCAAAAAACGCGCAATAGCAGGGTTGTAAATGAATTAAGCTTTCTATCTCTGTCCCACGTCACCACCTGTTCTCTCTACAATATGCCTTTCCCAGAAAAGGTAACATATTAATTAATTAAGTGATAGGCATTAATTGCCTGATTGTGTTACTTCTCTTTAAAAAAAATAAATAAATAATTATTTGAAAATAACAAGAAAATAAAATTATTTGTAAATTCTCAAATGCTTTTTGAAAGTCTGTGCATAAGATGAGAGTTTTGAAACTTTTCAAATGTATGGTTGTAGTCAACTGACGTCTTGGTAAAGCACCAATGATACAATTGGGAAAATATCTCAAATAATAAATTTAATAAATGTAAAATATTATTTTGGCAAACAGTACTCGTTGGAAAAGTATTTCTGCAAATATGTAGTACCTTTGGAAAAGTTATTTATTGGAAAAATTCCTTTTTAGAAAGTAAAAGTAAAAAAAATTAAAATTAATTACTTTTTATAAATTAAAAACATAAATATTGTTAGAAGATGTGCAACCTCTCTGAATGTACCAGCAATATGAAACATTCACAACAGTCTAATGCAGTACCAGACGAATAGGGAAAACTGTCCTCTTCACAAATGGCCGGGGACTGATCTAAAGTCTTTCTTTGAAAAAGGACTGAACTGACTGACTGTATGTCGATATAATTCTTCAACTTGTATACCTCAAAAATTTACGAAGGGATGTATTATCACAGTGCTCTTCTAAAATTAACTCCAATTAAGGCAGAAAAAATAAAAAAATTTTAATACTTAAAAATCTTTTTTAAGAGTAAATATCTTTTTATCTTTTTGACCCATTAAAAACCTTAAAAAATAATATAAATCTTCGCATATGGTAGCACTGTCTCCATTCCATATCGAGCCATTTTTTGCTTCTATTTTCATTTTTAGTGCTGAAAATGCTGATGATTTTCAGTGCTTCAAAAAGCATTTTGTTTTTAAATGTAGGGATCCAAATCGAAAACTCGCTATACAAAACAGCAGCGATATCGGCAGGTTTGTAAGCGCTAATTTTACTCTATAGAAGTAAAAACCAGTTTTTAAGCAGTTTTTTAGTGGGTTAAAACTAGCCCTACCGAACTTGTTTAGTGCCGGTTCTTATAATAATAACCTGATACACATCAATTTATTTTATATCTTTTCACAGTTAACTCCCTTTTTCACTTACCACAAACGTTCTCGCAGGGCAAGTATTCCTTGTAACCAGGCCTGCCATATTTGCCGATTTATCGGCGTTTTGCCGTTTTTTTTGCCTCAAAATTATCAAAGTGCCGATTTGCCGATTTTTGCTCCAAAAATGCCGATTTTTCTAAACACTTAATACAGAGTAACTTTGTTTGTTTTAGTATAATTTATTAATTATGGGCAACACTGGAATTCTTGTTACATTAAAGACACAAATGTTAATCAGTTAGCGCTTCTACTAAAGAGAAAAACGGTTAGGTTTATTTACAATTAACAAGGACATTTTTTTCCAACATGTCTAACGTCAGATATAAACTGAGACTAGACTAGACAATCAACCAAGTTGTCTAAAATCCCCTCAGACATTTGGCAAATAAGTCGGCAGTTTTCTGGTACGATGGTTCTGCAATATTCTGAAATATTTTTCGATTAATATCCTTTAAGACATTTAACAGAGCAGGCTGCACATTTTCTGTTTTAAGTGTTACTTAAGAGCAGACACTTCTGCATATTGTCTGACTTTAGTTTTTGTAATAGTTTTCATTTATCATATTTGTACGTAATTTATCATATTTGTACGTAATAACTTCCGACTTGTTTTCATTTATCTCTTTATAGTTTGCGCATAAATGTTTGATTTTTTAAACTTCGAATATATGGGTAAATGTTTTCTGATGAGCAGCCATTGGCAGCAGAAAAATGTATGCCAGAAGAGTAGTCAAAGAGGTCTTACAACATTCTGATTCTATGTGCGAATTTAATACGACATTTCTGATAAATTTAAAATTTTAGCTCCGACTTTTCGCAAATATTTTCTAATTTTTTGTCAGACATTTTTCCGACATTGTTCAGACATGTCGAAAATTTCTTTCGAATTTTCCTAAAATATTCTTCCGAATTTCTAGAGAATTTTCTGAGACATTTCGGCAAAGTTTTTAGAATTTCCGCCGACAAAGAGTTCCGATTTTTGTCAACAATTGAATTGAAATTTCTTTTTCTATTTTATTTTCACTGATTTTTATATTATTTGATATATTATAAACATTAGTTAATGCTGAATTGTTTTGTTTTGTCATTTTGTCAAAATATCTTTTATTGTATTTAAAATAAGTATTTTGAATTTGCCGATTTATTGCCGATTTTTTAAAATTGAAGTGCCGATAATCCCAATTTTTTTCTAAAAATATGCCGATTTTTTAACAAAATCATCTGTTCAGACATGTCGAAAATTTCTTTCGAATTTTCCCAAAATATTCTTCCGAATTTCTAGAGAATTTTCTGAGACATTTCGTCAAAGTTTTTAGAATTTCCGCCGACAAAGAGTTCCGATTTTTGTCAACAATTGAATTGAAATTTCTTTTTCTATTTTATTTTCACTGATTTTTATATTATTTGATATATTATAAACATTAGTTAATGCTGAATTGTTTTGTTTTGTCATTTTGTCAAAATATCTTTTATTGTATTTAAAATAAGTATTTTGAATTTGCCGATTTATTGCCGATTTTTTAAAATTGAAGTGCCGATAATCCCAATTTTTTTCTAAAAATATGCCGATTTTTTAACAAAATCATCTGTTCAGACATGTCGAAAATTTCTTTCGAATTTTCCCAAAATATTCTTCCGAATTTCTAGAGAATTTTCTGAGACATTTCGTCAAAGTTTTTAGAATTTCCGCCGACAAAGAGTTCCGATTTTTGTCAACAATTGAATTGAAATTTCTTTTTCTATTTTATTTTCACTGATTTTTATATTATTTGATATATTATAAACATTAGTTAATGCTGAATTGTTTTGTTTTGTCATTTTGTCAAAATATCTTTTATTGTATTTAAAATAAGTATTTTGAATTTGCCGATTTATTGCCGATTTTTTAAAATTGAAGTGCCGATAATCCCAATTTTTTTCTAAAAATATGCCGATTTTTTAACAAAATCATCTGGCACCCCTGCTTGTAACCCTACATTCTAAAATACTTTTGTTGAAAATTACGTCGATAATAGTTGGCAACACTTTACTGATTATTATCGGTACCTATAATTAGACAAACATTCTCTTTGTTGATTTTTGAACAAAGTATGTTTAATACAAAAAAATAATATAAAACGCCTGCGAAGCGATTGGCTGTGTTCAGCTTCGAACCGTGACCTCCTGGCTGATAGTCTATCGTAGCTACATTTCTGCCATAGGCGTATTATACTTTATGTTAAATTTTTTTACTTGGAAAAGTGTTTTGTTTAATAAAAATATATAAAGTACCTACATATTCTTAATTCATTGCATTTACTAAAACAAGAAAAAGTCTTAGAATTTTGGATTATAAGGTAACAGTATTTAGTTACCAATACTTATAAAATTTATATGTAAAACCCTTTAAATACCAGAAATTAAACTTCGATGACCGAAGAAAAATATGGCGTGCTTCTATTGCTTAAACATTTTTCTGCTGTTTTTTAAATAGATTGCTTAATATTCAACATTTTAATTAATAAATACTTTTAACAGCAGATTTATATCTTTGCGAAAAATTTGACAAATTATGTTTTTTGTTACAAATAACTACAAACTCGATGCAATTTTAGACAACCACAATTTTTCAACACAAATTTGGACAGTATATGATACTAAATTTCAAGTAATGTTTTAGAGTGTACGTTTTCACGAGCCATCGACTTGAACCTTTTTTTTTAACTTTTAAATTTATTTATTAAATCTTCAATTGCAAATTGAATTAACAATAAGTATTCAAATCTTAAAACTAGAATTGTTGATAATTAGTCCAGCCACTGCTAGACGAAATATTAGATCCAACGTTTTCTTCTTTAGATGTCTTGCGTATCTCGTGTTCGGCTGACAGCAAGAGTGTATATGTTATCACATGTTTTGAAAACACAGTTTTTATTAATGGAACATCAAGATCTTTTTGGATGCGCTAGTTTCTGACATACCAAGGTGCCGCTGTAATCAAACGCAGAATTTTATTTTGTCGCCTTTGAATTTGCTCTATATTTGATGCAGAGGCAGTGTCCCATAAATGAATACCATAGCACCAAATTGGTTTAAGTATTGTGTTGTATAGAAGAAGTTTACAATCTAGACTAAGTGTTGAATTTCTTCCTATTAGCCAATTAAGCTGAACTGCTTTAAATTTCATTTGGGCCAGCTTTGAATCTATGTGGGACGACGATCAAGATGAATTCCTAGGTATTTAACCTCAAAGCCTTCACATCTAACAGCCCTGCACATACGACAGATTTGTGCGTGTGATTTGTTCGCGTAACAAATCTCCATTAACGAGTTAAACGTCAACAAGTACACATAATTGCGAAGCGGATGCTGCAATTGTTCTTTTGGTTATTTATTTATTTTTGTATATTATTATTATTATTTATTTATGTTTTTATCTTTATATTTATCGCTTTTACTTTGCGAAATTACATTTTCTTTTCTAAATTCTATGAAAAATTGCTTTCGTAGTATAACAAAAACAAAAAAAAAACATTCAAATGTTCACGCACAAGCCCACTAACACATCGCACAAATCACAAGAAATTGAAAATTTTCAATTACATGTGATTGTGCGCGCACAGCCCCATTAACGAGTAACAAGACGTCGAGCACGAAAAAATCACACGCACAAATCACTCGTGTGTGGGCACCTTTATCAATCTATTTTGTGGTAGTGCAATAGAGATGGAATATTTACCAATTTTGTTCTGTCTCTTTTCTTTCTATTGAAAAAGGTTGATGACGGTGAATCTGATGCTCAGACATACATATGTTCGGGCATCGATGTCAGAGCTACAGAATATGTAATAGAATACTCACTTTTGCCAGCTAAAAAAGGCTGTTATCATGTGTTATGCAGTTTTACAGGCCAAATGTTCTTACTAAGATAATATGAAAGAGATAGTCAAATTAGAAAGTACATTAGAAAATAAGATTTGCTTTCTCTTTCATACAATCTTCGTAATGTTGTTGTTAAGTGACGGGTCTAGTTAGTAGTCTATGGTCAGAGCATGGACGAAACGTGGACATGGGCGATCTACATTAGCCATATGCGATGTTCGACATGATGTTCATACCAAGCTTATGGGTAATGTAGACCCCCAGTAAAGGCTCATTTAGCCGACCGTAACGTTGATGTAGTTGCATGTGCTAATCGTTTCTGTCAGATTGAAAAGCTATGAGACAGAAACGATCAGCACATGCAACTACATCAATGTTACGGTTGGCTAAATCAGCCTTAAGCAAATTAAAACGTTTATCTTACTAAGGCCCTAATTGTCTAAATCACGTCACCAAAGTGAAATTTATATTGAAACAAAAACAAAATTTTATAAATTGTTTTCGTTTTTCATACAAATTCTTCACCGAACAAACGTAAAGACGTTCAGGCTTTGCTTGGCCTTTCAGAATTCATAAAATTTGTATGAAAAACAAATCAAATTTATAAAATATTTGAAGCATTTTTTGTTTCCTTATAAATTTGTCTTTTGTGACGTGATTTATACAATTAGGGCTTAAATATGTAACACGGTTTTAGTTTGTTTCAAACGAAATATTTTAAATTTTTTAGGCATTTTTATTCTTTTTTTCTACACCAATCTGGTTAACTTTTTAGATTTCGGCTAAAAATTTATTTCAGTAAATGTTTTGAATTTATAAAAAAAATTCCTTTTTTTAGTACACATTTAACCTCTGATTCTGTAGTACTATAAGGTTAAACGGAAGGGAGAGATATTTTCGGTAATAAATGTGAGTACTTTTATTAGTTCAGAAATAGTCTACAGTCTAATCTATGTATACACGAAAATACGCTATTTATTTCATTTATAGTTTAAATTAATAATAGACCGCGATACAAAAGATCTTAAAATTTAAATCCTTTTTATTATTTTTTTTCACGCACAACCGCATGAAGAATTGAAAAAAATGGAGAGCATAAAGCCATACAATTTACACCCATTGTGTGATAATAAATAAAATGGGGAAACAAACAGAATAAAAGCTGTTTAAAACCCTTGAATTTGTAGTCAAGCAAATAAACATTAAATAAAAATCAATACGATTTTTATGATTTAAAAAAAACTCATGTGGTGTTTTTTAAACTTGCCAAAAAAAAAATGGGATGAATCCTTTCAGCCAAACACACACGCATATTATGTACATACATATGTATTTTAAACCAATGGAATTATCCTTGATTTATTTAACGACTGAACAATACAATGGAAAACCAAATAAAGAAATACAGATATTATTATAAAATGTGTGCTAAAAATAAGTTTAAAAAGGAGTAGTTCGGGTAGCAATAGTTGCGGCAACGTTTGCTGCATATTAAATTCGTTTATATTCCGTATTCATATTACTTAAAAACAATAAAATGCAAAAGAAAAAAATACCAATAAAAAATTAAGGGAAATTGTACCATACTCCTGGATGATAAAAGTAATAATAGTTCTTATTGTCAATAAGTTTCATATTAAGTTTGGCTCAAAACGATTCTCATGTATTTAAATAATTGAACTGTTACAAATCATTGATGTGTAATAAAATGCCTTCGGATGCGAGACTACAATTGACTTTTAATATAATTTCATTAACAAACTTACTCGTTTCGTGTGAATGTTACTACTCTTTAGTGTCTGTGCAACACAATTGAAATGGATTTAGTATAAAAACACTTACTCTTGATAAATGTCAGGCTAATAAACACAGACTAATGTACAGATTCCAAATATACACCTATGTTTTGGCTTCCGAATCGTTTTTACAATTGAAGAGCTTACTGTAATAACATCATAAGCCACCCGAATTGAAAACCTGGTTTTATGAGGTTTTCCTACTGATTATTACCATTCCAATATCCCCTCAAAAGATTTAAGCTATTTCCCAATTAGTTTCTGATTTAGACGATACTTAACCTTTTACATTTCCATATTTTTGTTGATTTTTTTCGTAATAACATTATAAGCCACACCAATTTTTTACAGCTTAAAACCTAATTTTGATTTTCAAAGTCATTCCTGAAGTTATATCTGAAGTCATGAAGTTTATTAATGAGGCATGAATGTGTGGGTATACAAAGACGATTTGTAAAGGAACGATGAATAAATCTTAAAAAACCCGTGAGCTATGATTTTTTTATGATGTTATTGCATAAAAATAATTAGTAAAGGTTTTATACTATCTGTGTTTTGCATCTGACTTGTCAAATTTCCCACTTTACATGCAGTGTGAATCTTTTGAAACATTGTCATTTAAAATTTGCAGAACCAAAGTTAGGTGAAATCTTTTTCAGTTAGAGCGTGCTCTATTTTCATCTAACATCAGCTGTTTTGAATTAACAAGTATGGGTTGGCGCCACTTAGAGGTTTTGTCAGATGTGATTATACATGTACGTGTGAAGGCAAAAATTAAAAATCGTCTGTAAATGGACAATTTTGACAGATACACAAAGTTACATGTGGGTCGCAAAACTGACAAGTCAGATGTAAAATACAGATAGTCTAAAACCACCTTAAATAAATACATATGGCTTATGATTTGTTTGCTGTAAAAAATTTTCTAAAATTTTTTAAACATTAATAATCATCAAAATCCGTTTGTACCAATTCTGGATGGGGCTAATTCAATTACTTCTGATTTACATAACATAGATTTCTGCGGTGTATATACTTTCCACTTTAAGGCACGAAATAAATTTTCATAAAAATCTCGTTTAATGAACATTTAAAAAAAAGAAAGACCTTCGAAAAACACTTTAAGCGGACAGAACAAAAGTATACAGAGCCATTAAAAATTGCAGGCAATGAGTTACTCAATCTGAAATACTTGATTCCATATATTCCAACGATTTATCATAACTTTCACAATTCCTTGCAATCCATGAACAGTCATAATGATGCAGAAATTATTCAATAAGTTAGTTTGTTGTACTCAGTTTAATAGTTTCCGTTTTGTTAGAAAGAAAAAATTATATAATAATTTATATACAGTACTTTTCGCTTATAGTCACAATCTTTAGTTGCACGCAAATTGTGGTCTATACTAGGGATGTAACGATACACCGTTTTGCCGATCCGATACCGATATTTAAAATTAAATATCGCCGATTCCGATACCGATACGAATATTGAAATTGAGTTCAAGTTTAGATTAACAAAACTCAAGTGCAATTTTTCATTATACAAAATTACATTATAAGAGAGAATATTTAAAATTGATAAAACATTGGAAGTCATTTTTAAGGAGCTACATTTTCTTTGCTTCCAAAAAATCTATATTAAAAATATGCAGATAATTAGTAGAAAAGCAACAAAAAATTTTTAATTTCTTTATAAAAAATACTCGCCATGCTTTTTAAGAAATCGATTTTTTTAAAGGACACTTATCAACTAATATTCTTCTAAATAACTTAATAGTTTATTTATTAAAATACTTCTAAGTTTATATATATTCACTTAAATTTACATGAAAACACAGTTCTGAGTTTAAATTCGCATAAAAAAATTTTGAAAATGGGTAATTTTTTATCCTTTTTCCTTGAGGAAAAATCATTATAGAATACCGAAAAAGAAATTTGTCCTAGCACCGCTTTCAGTTCGATGATTGGTAATCGAAAAATAGAACTTCTTGCAAAGGCAAGGATATGTAAAACTAATTATAAATTATCCAAATTTGCAATACTTCCAGATCGCGAATTCTACATTTTCATGTATTCTTTGGAGCATCTTTTTTTTTTGCTGGAATAAGATTTAAAAAACAACGACTTGAATTTGAATTCATGGTAAAATTAAAAAATATTTGTTTTACAAAATAACAGCATAAAATATTATTAATTTTTAAAATTGATATTAATAAGATTTAAAAAATAACGAAGTGAATTTAATTCATGGTAAAATCGAACAAAAAAAAATTATTTGTTAAAAAAAAACTCTGAAAAAAATTTTTAAAAGTATCGTCGTATCGACAGTAAAATATCGCCGATACCGATGTATCGGAAAATCTGAAGTATCGCCGATATATTGGTATCGGTATTCGTTACATCCCTAGTCTATACCGTTAATGTGACTATAATCCTAATTTTCACATATGCCATTCGGAGACATATAACCACATTCGCATACAAAAGTTAATACCCAGGTATTTCATCCCTGGTAAAAAAGACTAAAAGTAATATTTTCTTCTAGTGGAGAGTTGGTGATAGGAATACTAAACGATTCAACGCTTATATTTTGAATCACGTTTAAAACTTATACTTATCAAAAACTTGAATTTTGTCAGAAAGTGACAAACTTTGGCCCCGGGAAATTCGTAGTACGAATGTCCAAAGGTTAGTTTTTGAAGCAGTTTGAGTTAAAAATTAGTTTATTAAGTAGCGAACTTTAAAAAAACAAAAACATTGGTTTAAATTTACTTTGGATAAAAAGGTTTTAATGAAAAAGACGTAGGTTTCTATTTAAGTCCAAAATAGGCATTATAAATATTATATGTAAAATTTTATTATAAATTTGTAAATTTAAACTTGATTAATGTACAAAAAAAAATGTTAAAACGATAAAATAACGATACCTCTAGTGTTTTGAAAAATAACTATTAATTAAACAATTTTAGTAAATATTTCTTCTAAATAATTTTTAGCTTCTACGTCTAATTCAATAGAGTTAGTTTTCCATTTTTGTCGGATATTGGACATATGGGGACCTGATGTGCATAATAAAATAGTAATCAGGTCTTCATTAGTACAACATCTGGAAATTTTTCTTCTGTTGTGCTCGCAAAAGAATCTGTAGTCTTTGTTTATTTTTTCTTGCGGTTCTTCAGATAGATCTCCTATTGGTAGCATATTGTGTGGAATTATTTGTTCCCCATGGTACAACGTTTTATGAACTGTGGATGGCATATATCTCCCAAGAGTATTTTTCGTTATAAAGTCTAGCTGTTTTTTTGGCGTATTCTCCAAGTTTTTTTTGCATTTATCTTTCTGCTGCATGCTAAAACTTGTAATATAATGTTGAATCGCCTTATTAGTTCCAAGTCTACACCTGATGCTGCAGTTTCTGGATCTGAAAAAAATCTTGCAGTATTTCCATCATTTGTGTTTCCTTCTCCTTGCTTTGGCTGATCGATCATTAGGCCTAGTTGTAAATATTTTTCTTGAATTTGTTTTTTTTTGCTTTCTTTTTTCTTCATTTTCCTTATTGGTTTTCACTGTTTCGCCTATCGGACCAAAATCCAAATCATAACCTTATTTAAGAATATGCTCCATAAAACGTATTCTAGCATGAAGAGGGGACAATCCAAATTCGTATGCTGCCTTAAAACTATCATCTTCTGAAATGTGATGGTTTAATTGACTTGATGTCTTTTGGCATATGATGCAGCTTGACGATGCTCAATATTCTATCTGTTGCTCTACTAGTTGACGGCTCTAAGCCAGTATAACTTTTTGTTAAGCGCAATGGAACGAAAGAAACCATAAATAAATCAGCATCTGATGAATTTTCGGCGTTACATTGCTTGTATTGTCTCTTACCAGAGGAGCCATCACATCCCCATTTACATAAATTAAACTTTAGTTTGGTAAATTTCACAAAATTTTAATTCTTACCTCAATGCGGCACGCCTGAGAGCTACCCGATTTTGCTAAAATTTGCACCATCTGAGTTTTAAACCAAGTACCATAATAATCTGCACAGCTTTTGTTGAAATTAAAAAAATAAAAAGTTCCATACATTTCATTGCCACCCTACTGTTCACTGTGATATAGTTGAAATAAAGTTTTAATTTTTTGGCTCCCAAGATACACTAGTGTCTACTTTCGAATGAACTTTAATATTTTACAATCGGTGACCATAAAAAAATTAGTTTTGGCCGCCTTCTCGTAAAATGGTCTTCTGTGCGGCGGCACAAACCGTGGGCCTAGTGAATTAAAAAATCTATTATATTGATTTTCTGTAATAGAGTACCTGGGAGGAGAGTAAATTGATGAAGTCACCAAGTTTTGATGAACAGCTTCAATGCAGATGTTAGTTGCTTGAAGATAGTCTTCACAATGATCACCCATTAAGTAGTGTTTTAATCGCGATTTTATTAGCATAGCCGAGCCACCACAAGCTCTACCTTGGGGTCCTTTGTATCGTACAGAGTGTATCCGTTGATTTTAAAAAAGCTTCTAGCCGTCAAATGCGTCTCAGAGATAAGCATAATATCAATTTGTTTATCCATAATGAAGTATTCGAGTTCGTTTTTATGTTGGCGGATGCTGTTTGCGTTCCAGAAACAGATTTTTAAGTTCATGGTTTGTTTAATGCAGCCTGCTATAATGTAGACAGCATTTTCAACGCTTCCTGCATCATGCCGGTCATGTTGGTTGTAAAAAAATTTACTGTTTGTATTAAGTTTTCTATTGAAGCCTCAATTCGATCAAAATTGAAACCAGTGTTTTCGTTGGCAAGAGGCCGTTTTTGAGCTGTGGGCTGGTTAGACTTTAAAACATTAGCGTATGAGAACTTACTGTTTGGTATGTTTTGCGCTATGGCCTGGTTAGCCTTAAAAATGTTGGCGTATGAAGGCCGGCTGGTAGCTGGCTCTTATTTATTTAGATCCGATGTGATATGTATCATACTTGGTCCAATGGAATAGGCTGTGAATTTTACTAAAAATTAATATTGCATAAAAAATATCAAGAAAGAACTTAGGCTGATTAATGCATTAAGGAAACCATTTTGATACGCATTTACAATAGAGAGGTCATTCTATTACCTAAATGTAAAAATTCACTCAGCAAAATGTATTTGAGAAATTGAAAAATTACTCTAACTATTATAACATTTAATTGTTTTAACTTAAGTTTAACAAAAATTTTAAAGTTTTTGAATGCATATGTATTTCTTCAGCAAATGTTCATTGTACTTTTTTGTTATTCCACAAAACATCTGTTTCTTGTATATTTTACTTTGTGAGCAATTTGACATTCTTCATGATTTATAACAATTTTATACGACCATAAAGTCTAGATTTAACTGGAATTCAAAATAGAATTTTTCTACAAGTACAAACGATAAATTAACAATATTAAAAAAAAGACAGAAAGGAAAAGCATTTTTAATAGAATCGTAAAAAAATTTAACATTCGGAATACTTTTATAGCATAAAGAAAATCATAAAAGAAATAAATTATCAACATAATAAATTACTCATTAAAAACAGGAAGTTGCATATGACCAAAAAAAAAAAGAGGGACATCACCAGATCCTTTTGCTAACACGTACAAACTATTATGTGTCTGTAAGTCGTTAATATGCTGATAAATTTATTAAAAGTCGTTAGAGTATAAAATGTAACAAGATTGTATGTACATGTGATTGAAGTTTTTCTATCTATTTCTCGTAGTTTGTGTTTTTAGGGTTATTTATATAGTAAAACCTTAGAATGGACTTCAATTTAACCCTAATAAATTAATATTGAAAAATTTTTTATTCTTGTTCCACAAGTAGTTAATTAATTAGTTCTCTCAGTTTAGTAAGAAATTCCGATTCAAAACCATTATTGGCAGTGTTGCTATAAGATGAAGGAGTAAAAGTGCTAGATTACAGAACAACAAGGTGCTAAAATGTTCTACAGCACATATAAAAAAGTGCTAAAATTATTTTAAAATTTTAATGTAACTTCTTTGATATTTATTTTTTAAACTTTGCAAACAGCTGTGAATGCAATATTAACAAAAAATACTGCTTATATAAAAACGTTGAAGGACAGGTTCAGATGAACCGATTTCATTGACACGATCGACACATGTCGATTTTATTCAAGATTAAAAGTTAAGGAATTGGACAAAAATTGCGATTTACATATAACGCACATACACACACACAAAAAAAAATTTTCTGTTGCATGTAAATTGTGATTTTTATCAATCGAGTTCCTTAACTTAACGGACTATAAAATTGCCATTTGTCCATCGATTTTAATAGTTTATGGCTTAAGATGCCCTTACACTGTCTGAGTGTTCGTGTGATTTCAGTATGTAAAAGTGAAATATAGTGTCTAATATACATTTTTTAATTTTTTGTCTGAACTCAGTTGAACATAACACCAATTCTAATTGCATCTAATACACAATATGAGTTTCAAATATTCTACTCTTAAAGCTAGCTATTGAAAAGAGACGAAAGCTCAGACAGTACAAATACGGCTTTATTTTATTCCTAATATACCCAGACTTCTGCTAAATGATAATAATTAAAAATGTTTGCTCTCTTAATTTTTGTATGAGTTTTTGAAAACGAAAAAAATGTGTAGTTTTGCATGAAAACAAATTTTTCACCACTAATTTCTGAATCAGTCGGAAACGGGTGGAAATATAAAAGAAATTATTTATAGATCGTTTAAAGGTAATTTTATTTTGAATGTTTTTGTGTTATATTTATCTAAATCAAAAACGCCCTTCTTTAGTTATAATGATATATATTAACATGCCCATAAAAAATCTGAGCTTGATACCAAAAACACGAAAACGGATTTGAATTTAGCGTATTAAACTTTGTATATTCCACATATTTTTCTTTAAAGGCTCGAAAAAAACTTCTTTTTTTTGCAGAGCAATGTTTACCAATCGCATACGCTGTATAGTATAGTTCAAGGCGAATTAATTTTATCAGGTGGTGTTGATTCTAAAACAACTACAACATTACAATAACATTTGACATCCCAGCCCCTATGTCAACGTATACAAATTTTGACATACGAGCATCTAATTTGCGGAAAAAAAGTAGAACAGCTGTGCTTATAATATCACCTGTATAAATCCACCTTGGTATAGTTCTACTAATATATACTCTTACAACTGACAGCCAGTGTGGCCATATCTAAAAATATTTTGCAGCTAAATCAGGTCTACAATAATGTTAAAAAATGCCAAAATAAAATTTAAAATGCTAAAAAATGCAAAAAATTTAAAAAGTTATTTTTTAACTAGGATTTCTTCATAGCTCGTTTATTTTTCATAATTTGCCCCTATTTTCTGGCAAATATTTGATTTTATTCGAGCAAAACAAGAATAATTCAAAATCAATAAAAAGAAAAATGTTCGGAGTTATCAAATCATATGTTCAATTCACAAGCTCAGTCGTATGCCTTATCGTTTAAAAAAAGACGACACTTTCTTGTGTGCTTGTGAACAGACAAATTTGTTGTATCGTTATTTTGTCGTATTTTAAATGTTAATTCAATATAGTCAATTAATTTTCAGTAAATAATTTTGCCGAAAAACGAATTTTGTTGTTATTTACAGGTCTAGTGATTTCTTTAACACATTAAACAATTTTTCGCTAATATGCGATTTTTCCGAATTTTTTCGTTTTTAGCGGTGTTGGCGATTTCTAATAAATTTTAGGGCTTGTTTCCGATTTTGCAACTTCTTGCAAGTTTTTGCAAAGTTCGCGATAAAAGCGACTTTTTGCAAGCTTTCAGTTTCCTTACAGTTTTGCCGATTTTTAAGCAATATTAGACTTTGTTATCATGCCGCTATTAGCATGTTTTTGCGAATTTTCGCTATTTACGCGATTTTTATAAAATTTTTTGCATTCCTCACAGTTTTAGCGACTTTTAATCAACATTATTGCTTGTTTAAAATGTTGCAATTTTTCGCGAATTTTCACTTTTTTTTGCGACAGGCGTAATTTTCCCAATATTTTGGCTTTCTTACATTTTTAGGGTGTTTTAATTAATATTGCGGTTTGCAAATTTTCATAATTTTCGCCTTTTTACCGAGTGGACTTTGGACTTTCCTTACAATTTTGGGGCTAGTTTCCAATATTACAATTTTTCACGAATTTTCGACATTTTAGCGATATGGTTGATTTAATCCAATGTTATGGCATTTTTAGAGCTGGAGTCACTTTTAATATATTTCAAACCTTGATATCGAAGTTTGCATTCATTTACTTTTGATTTTGCAAATAATCATAATTTTGCGAAGTTTCTTGAACAACTCTTCTACAAGCTGTTATAGCTGGTTCCCATTCTATACCTTATATTTGTTTACAAATTAATCTAGCAAATTAAATATTCTCAGATAATACAACTATTTGGAAAACATATAAAAATCAATCGTATAATTATAACGCACTTTTGTATGAAAATTGCTAAAAACAAAAATACAATATTGTATAATTAGACGATTACACAACACATACGACGTTAGTACGAGCTTGTGAATTGAACAATTGTTGTTATTTTATATTTACAACAACGATGGTATGACGATTCCGAACATTTTTTGCCTGGCTCACGATGTCGACAAGTCGAGTTCGTTCTCATATTTATATTGAGAACAATAATAATAAAATTAAATTTGTTTTTGTTTTCAATATAAATATGAGAACGAACTCGACTTGTCGACATCGTGAGCCAGGCAGTTTCATTACGCGTGCGATACAGAACAGGCCTGCTTATAATAGAATGCTATGTATTGGTTAATTTTCAACACAAACATTCAAGTTTAATTTTTTTTGTATTTATGACTAGCGAAATTCGGAGTATATAGTCTATTCTTAAGAGTTCGAATATTTTTTAATTTCTAACCGTCTAAATTTCTGAATCTCGCCCATTTTTGTAAAATTCATCATCCTCATTTGCAGAGATCATGTTTCCTCTTCGCAAATATATATCTAATAAAAAATGTATTTTTCTGTTGCAATGAATGAAAAATATCTTTTATTCTTAAGTGCCCTAAAAATTTTATTTTAGTTGTTCTTACTTTTCACAGCAAAGAGTTCAAAACGATATTTGAATATATGTAAAAGTTATAGACGTTTTGTATTGATAACTAACGAATTATTTGATATGAAATACTTATAAACCACAACAAAACAGTCATAATTATAGAGCCTTTTAAAATACCAATTTTTAATATTTAAACAACAAAGACTAACAAAATTTATACATTGAAATTTCAATTCTCTTTTAAAGTTGCAACTTAATGCGACAGTTATACAATACAAAAATAACAATGTACAAAAATTAGATGAAATTGAAGTAATGGTATTTTCCTACCACGTTTGGCCCACTACAGAATCTTCAAGTGTACCTGTTCATATGGAAAAATTTTTCCACATCGATCTATAGATGGAGCATTTATAAGTGAATAAAAGTATAAAAATAACCTCCTCCGTTTTTTAAAAATACACGCAAAAAAACAACAATAAATTGTGTAAAAGTGTTATTGTTTCGTTGGTATTTTACTTGCAGGTTTGTAACTTGTATTTTCGAGATATAGGTACCAGGGACTCATTTCTCAAAGCTACAAGTTACAAATCTACAAGTAAAATACCTATTAAACAGCAACAGTTATACAAAGTTTATTGTTGTTTTGTGGATATTTTACTTGTAGATTTGTAACTTGTAACATTTTTCAAATAGTACAAGCTACAAATCTACATGTAAAATACACACAAAACAACAATAAAATTTGTAAAAGTATTGTTGTTTTGTGTCTATTTTACTTGTAGATTTGTAACTTGTAGTTTTGAGAAATGGGCCCCAGGACACAATAGTTGAGTTCTGGTGCCTTTTTCACTAAACTACAATTCTACAATGTAATTGTATTTTTATGAAACACAATTATTCACAAGTTCACAATTGTGAACTTGCAGCTTAGCGATCATATAATTTTTGTTTATGACATTTAAATTGATTATATTTTCTATGAGATTTTCATATAATTTGATATTTATTGTGCAAAAATGCTAGGAAATGCCAAATAAACAATTAAAAAATGCTAAAAATAATGCTAGCTGCTAAATGAAAATTTTGCATCTAAATAAATATAAAAATGCTAAATCTAGCTGCAAAAATTGTCACACTGCTGACAGCTAAAGTTTTGGCTTATTTTAGTTTTGAGTTTGCTTTTCATAAAGCCGATTAAAGTAAATACACTCAATTCTCATTGATTATTAGGCTTAGGTTCGTAACGTTGTATTCAGAAAGAATTGGGCTGATTAATATTCCAAGGAACAAGGAGAAAATTAACATTAACTTGATTTTTTAACGTACACAGCAGCGCTACTATCGGAAGCCGCTACTCTTCTATCATCAGTGCTCATGTGTACTTTGCTTATAACCACTTGTCAGGTGTCTCTGTTGAATGTGATTTCAATTCTTATGTATACAACTTTTGATACATGGTAGAATAATATAACAGGTAGCCGCATAACTAATACAAATGAACATTAGGGTACGAAATGTTGTATACTATTCTACCATGTTTTGAATTAATTTTGATATTAAACTTTCCTAGTGTTGCCGTTGGTTTAGTTTTCTTCAATCTCATTTTGCTGGTTTTTCGTCCTTCTTAAGTCAACTTGTTTGGTTTGATTTTATACTTGAGAATGTTTATAGAATATGAACATGTAAACATGTGAACAGCTCAAACCAGTAGCTAATTCTTTATTAATATGATTATTTCGAACGTAGTTGCTTGTGAATCCAAACTGATTATTAGGCAAAAGTTGGTAATGTTATATTCAGAAAGAGTTGGGCTTGAATAATATTCCAAAGAACAAGCGAAAAGTTAACATTAACTTAATTTTTCAACGTAACCAGCAGAACATAGCAGCACAGCTTTCGGTAGGCGCTACACTTGCATCATCAGTATTCATGTGTATATTGCTTATTACCACTTGTCAGGAAAAGTAATGAAACATATTTGTCATACATACATACATATGAGTAGGTGAGTTACAAAACTCGTTCGTTACAAAAATTAAAAAATCGAGATAGTAATTGATTCTGACAGATCTTTTAGCGCTTTAAGAGAATAAATATACAGATTGTATCGAATAATGTCCCTTTCCATGTTTTTATGTGACCTAAAATGTCAGTTTGTAACAAAACTGGTTCGTTCCACTCAACAGAATTTTTTTTTCAAAACTAGCTCCTTGCATGTTCTGTAGCAAAACTCGCTGGTTCACTACCTTAATCTTTCTGTTCTGCAATGGCTGCCAAGGGCAAAATAAAAATATGACTATCTTAGGACTGCTATGTAAGTTTTCGCCTCAATCGCGAAGTTGCGAAAAATTACTAAAACTTATCCTGTACTTGGACACATTCATTCCTCCTGATAGGGTCTTCGGTAGAACTGCAACTTTTTTTTAAAGATACGATAATAAAGCCAATCAAATACTGGGATTTGTCTACTGAATTCTGTTCTGTACGGAAAGTTTGGAGAGATTTACCGATATATGACTACTTTTTAAATTCAAACCTTTAAAGCAAATGATCGTAGAAAAGCACTAAAAGGCTGTACAAGGAGAGATAACTAAACGATTAATTCTTGAAATGATAAAAACAAATTCATGACATTATTTCAGGACTTCTTCTCATCAATGTAAAAAGCAAAAATATGTTTAAATCTTTTCATACAAAAAAAGTTGGAGAGATAATAAAGACTAGAAATTTTAAGTTTCAGTCTTGGACAATAATAATATTTGTCATGGCATGGAAGAAAACAATGAGGACTACACTAAAGATGAAGATTGAATTTTATTTACTAAAAAATTCATATATTTCTCTAAAAAATATTATTGCAATTTTTTAACACTGTTTCCATAAAGTTTATAATATCTAGTTAAGTTGATTAATTAATTATCTGGTGGGCTATAGTGTGTTGCAAAACTAATTCGATCCCATATGGTTTGTTGCAAAACTCGTTTGTTTCGAAAACTCGTAGCAAAACTCGTTCGTTCCAAACTTGGATCTATTATTTTTCTATATTGCAGTTAGTTTCAATTTTTCAACTGTTGAGTTATTAATCAAGAATGACACAAGATTTCAGAATTAATAGCATTCAACTAATTTGGTTCATTTAATCAGGCGCAATATTTCTTTTACATTTTCCCAAAATTCGATGAAAGTGTAACGAACGAGTTTTGTAACTCACCTACTCATATATAAAAATTTTTCGATAAACTTAAAATACATTTTTACAAAACCAAAAATATTCAAACAAATAAAATATAATTGGAAAATTTATAAAGTTTACAAAAAACATACAACTGGAAAATTTATAAAACATACAAATACGCAAATAAACTTAAAATTTTAAATCTATCTTTTATCAACTGCATATCGTAGAGCCAGGCTTGGGAGTAATGACTACTTTTTCACTTCAATTACATACAAGTAATTTGTAATTGCCTTGGTGCAATTACAAATTACTTGTAATTATAATTAGACTACTATCAAATACAATTACTTCTGATTGTAATTGCTATAGCACCAATTACAACTATAAATAATTGTAATTGTAGGAAGCCTATTACAAATTACTTGTAATTGTTAATGCAATCATACCAATTAAAATTACAAGTAATTTGTATTGGCATGATTGCAATTACAATTAGAAGGAAAATTTTATTTAATTACAATATACTCAATTATATTTTCAGATTTTTGGAAGAAAATGACGAAAAATTTCTATAGATTGTGAGAATAAGAAACAATCCCTTAAATATTTTTTATACTCACAAGCTTGACGAGCAGCAAAAAAAAAATGGCAAAACATCCCTTTTACTCTCAAAATACGCCAAAAATTGCCGAATTGCAAGTAAGCCGTAAAATTTATTAAACATAGCTTAAATTGTAAGGAATGCAAATATCTCAGAAAAAATCGCGAAAATTATGAAAATTCGCAAAAACTTAATATTAAAAACATAGAAAAGTCTGAGAGTGATTAAAAATTGGTAAAACTGTTATAAATACAAGAACTGGCTTAAAAAAAAACTTTTTTTCGCGAAAATAGCGAAAATTCACGAAAAACAGCAAAATTGCAAACAAGCCTTAAATTGCTTAAAAATAGCTAAAATTGTAAGGAATGCAAAAGGCTCAGAAAAAATTGCGGAAATGCAGAAAATTCACAAAAAAAGATTAAAAAGATATCAATGTCTGATATTGATTAAAAAATTGGTAACACTGTAAAAAACCAAAAACTGAAAAAAAAATTACTTTTATCGCGAATTTGCGTCATTTTCGCGATTTTTCCCTAATTTATTGCATTCTTTTTTTGTTGCAATTTTAACTATTTTAAGCAATTTTAAGGCTTGTTTGCAGTTTTGCAATTTTTCGCACATTTCCGCAATTTCGCGATAAGTGATTTTTTAGGCGATTCTTGGCTTTATTACAGTTTTATCGATTTTAATCACTATAAGACTTTTCTATTTTTTAATGTTAACAAGTTTTTGAGAATTATCGCAATTTTCGCGATTTTTTTATAGTTTTTTGCATTCCATAACATTTTAGCTATTTTTAATCAATTTAGACTTGTTTGCAATTTTTAAATTTTTCGCGAATTTTTGCTATTTTCGCGATAATGGTGATTTTTTACCAGTTCTTCGAATTTTTACAGTTTTTACCGATTTTTAATTCATATAAAACTTTACTGTTTCTTCGAAGTTAGCAAGTTCTTGCGAATTTTCGTCATTTGCGTGATTTTTGCCGATTTTTTTTGCATTCCATATAATATTAGCTATTTTTAAGCAATTTTAGTGCCATTTGCCATTTTTAAATTTTTCGCGAATTTTCGCGATTTTCGCGACAAATGTGTATTGAGCAATGTTTAATGAATTTAGGGGGGCGTTTAAAATTTTTCGCAAAATATTTTCATTTTTGAGATGTAAGTGATTTTTCTACTTTTTATCCTCTTTTAGAGCTCTAGATATTAAAATGTCACATTTTCTGAAATGATTTTTGAATTTAATAAATAATAGATTTTATTTGTAATAAAATACATTTATAGTAGTTTTTATTGTTAAAGTAATTATTACACCTTTATGAGCAATTACTATTACTTTTGCCCAACTACATGTAATTATAGTTGATAATCTTCAATTACAATTACAATAATTTGTAATTGCTTGTATATCAACTACCCATTACATGTAATTGTAATTGTTCATGCCTCAATTACAATTACATGTAATTGTAATTGCTCTTCAGACAATTACACATTACAAGTAATTGTAATTGCAGTATACCAACTACAAATTACATGTAATGTGTATTTGAACATGTAATTAATAACAAAATGTAATCATTACCCCCACGCCTGTGTAGAGCTATATAATTCTATTCCTATTTACAAAACTACATATCCATAAATACAATTTTCTATTTGTGCTAAATTTTCTGTGTCTGTCTTATAATTTATTCTGTGAGTTGTTGGTGTATTACTTATTTGTAGCATTTTTTACATATAACGACGTTTATAGTTGTGTTCTGTGTTCAATACTGATACATTTTAAAGTTGGATGGATAATGATTTAATTCTGCACAATGAGATGATAATGCTGTTTTTTGCGAATTAATATGTCTATACTTTTGGTTCGATTTATGTCCCGCTATTCATATAAATTGTTTGTTGGGTTTTGTATAAGTTTCTAAGCATACTTCGCTTATTCTAGTGTGATTTTCAAAAAATTATTTGTAAATTCTCAAATAGATTTTGAAAGTCTGTGCATAAGATAAAAGGTTTGAAACTTTTCAAAAATATGGTTGAAGTCTACTGATGATTTGATAAAGCACTAATGAAATGCATATGGACATTGCTTAACCCTCAACAAATAAATCTTTATATTATATAAATTATAATAAATACATAAAATATTCCAGCGTATAGATTTTCAAATTATTTTTAAACTTCTTGTATCGATTACCGCGTAATGTAACTCACTTAGTTTACCGTGTGCGTGCGTGATCGAGGGAATTTTATTTATTTATTTTATAAATTTTTTTTGTCTATGGGCATTTATTTTAGAATTTTTTATTCTTATTTTGTCCTATTGAACTTCTTACTAAAAAATAGCACACGCTTTTCATAAGAAATATTTCATTTGATCTTTTATTTTTTGTTTTGAAGAAAATGTCAAAGTGCATTGACATTTTTAAAACAAGAGAAAGTGAAAACTATCACTGTTCGCTAGGTGGTACTGGGTTGGCTGGCAGCTTGTCTAAGCTGTCAACATGATGACATTTTTAAGCACTGGTAATTAAAACAGAAGTGACATGACATGGTTCTTGTAACACTGTCAATAACCATTACTAGGGACAAAATGTGTGAAACATTTAGAGACAGATAGATAGATATTCACTTTAATATATAGAAACACATTTAATGCTGAAAACAAATCATCCTTTTGGAAGTGGTGGGAGGAAGTGCCACCAAAATCAATTAATTACGAATTTAAATTATTTTATAATTAAATATGTTGTGGCTGAAAAATGTTTACTTCCATTTTTGAATTGCGTACGCTCCATATACTTGAATGAGATATAAAGTGTTCAACCACAATTGATTTAATTTAAAATAATATTGCGTAAAAATATATTTTTATCTGTGTTCATGAATTTCAAAATCAGCAATTTAAATTTCGTAACAAAACTGATTAAATAAATAAAAGTTTTTATCGGTAGTTGAAATTTAATTTCTTTTAAGAAGAAATTTACTACATATGTATGTATGTATATTTCTTGTTGGACATCTTTTTAATGTTTGATGTTAGAATTTCATAAAGGGATTTTTTAACTTTTATAGCTGTTTTAATAATGTTCTCCTTAGACATTAAATTGATAATAAAAATTTGTTAGTTTTATATGTTTATACCCTGGTCGTTAAAATTTTTAAAAGCTATTACTTTGGTTTTGTCTTTCATGTACTTGTATTGATTATTACCAGGGCTCGGACTTTCATACAACTAAAAATTGATTTTTACATACGAAAAATAGCAAAACTAAAATATTATGAAAATATTTATTTTAATTTTTTTTATTATTTTTAGAGAGAAAAACATAAAAGAAACATAATTGGGTATATTATATAATGCAGCCGAAGTATAGTTGTTTTGCCAGTCGAAAACTGAAAATTAATGGTTGCCAGAAAGGCACTAAATAGCAACTAAAATTTACAGCTCTCAACTGCCAGTTGTCATCAGTAGTATCATTTTCAGCAACTGGCAACACAACTGAGGCTCTGTTGCCATCCATAAACGGCCTATTAATATTTTTTTCAAACTTGAAAAATATGCATTAAAAAATTTTTATTACTCCAAAAATATGCATTTATTGTTAAAATATGCAAAAATATGCACTTAACATCAAAATATGCAAAAAGATGAAACTAATAGTCGATGCCAAACTACTTAAAATTTGATGATTCGCATTGATGAGTAGTCAATACCTCTTTATCTATCACCACAAAAAACATGCATTTGCATGAAAGTCCGAGACCTGATTATTACACACTAGAAATGTTTGTTTTTATTGGAATGTTTTAGATTTTTGACACTTGGCATAAAACTTCATATGTTATTGCTACAGTGGAAAAATAAATGCCATAAACCATTAATTTTCATGTGTAAATTAGGGTTGATAAATAAAAACAATAATTATTCCCTTGTTTTTAATCTCCGATATTGTGTACTGATAAGTCTATGGAAAAGCTCTGCAGCTAAGTTTGGAAATGGAACAAAAAAGTGAGGTTTGAAAAATGAAAAGTCTAAATTTTTTCCTTTTAAGTGAGTGCGTATCTTACATTCTAGGGTTGTCAGATTTTTTCTGACCTATTTCTCCAAATTGGTTTTAAAAATCGGCAAAAGTCGCCAATATCAATTTTATGTAGTTTTTTCTTAATATATATTTGATAATAAATTTGTTTTTATATAATACTTTTTTTAATATAAATTTTTATAAAATGATCCTATAAAAATTTAGCAAAAAACCGCCAAAAGTACAAATAAAATCGCCAGAAATTATATTTTGTAAATTTTTCTCATCCAAATTCAAAACCTATTAATGACTATAATTAATATAAGAAAACCCATCAAAATCACATTATTTTAATTTCTTGGAGACGAGTTTTGTGTGAATTTATTTTTGAAAATACTCTTAAAGCAAAGTAATTTTCTTGAATTTAATAATTCAGGAAAATTTTTAACTTTAATTTTGTTAAAAAGTAGCCATAAAAATCGTCAACAAATTAAGTTATCTCCAGAAAAATCGCCATTCGCCAAATCAAAAATGTAGACACCAAACAAGTTGAAAAATCGCCA
The DNA here is from genome assembly GCA_956483635.1 of Panzeria rudis. Lineage (NCBI taxonomy): Eukaryota > Metazoa > Arthropoda > Insecta > Diptera > Tachinidae > Panzeria > Panzeria rudis. Next base: position 42,720,113 of record OY101449.1, on the reverse strand, counting down.
CGTTTGGCGAGAAATCGCCGTATCAGACAACCTTGATGGTCGGCGGAATATTTACTCTATGAATATTTCCATGAAGTTTTGGAATTAATTACAGCTCTTGAGAAACAACCAACGTTTTTTTTTAAGCCTAAAAGGCCAGTCATTAGTGCATGCATCCCTGAGACAGTCCACTTATTGCCCGTTCGATTGCCTAGATATGTTTGTATCTAAGATTGAATTTCTGCAAGGCCACGTAGTCAGTGACATGGCCTGAGAATAGAGAAATAGAAATAGAGAAATCCTAACCAGACCGACATGCGTCCCGTCCGATCATACAGTGCCCTCTATAGATTTATCCATAAGTTTAAGCGACCTTCTTTAAGAGGTTTGTAGTTTCTCAATCCCATCTCTACGTAGTGAGGGCCAGAGAGTCTTTGATATTCTACAAGCTGTAGTTTTGGCCCACCGGGGTACCATCGCCTTTAGCGTTCACGCTTGTATTTCATTTAGCAGCTCAACCACGAGACTATACAATAGCTCAGACGTATAATGCGACAAGCATATTCATACATGCAAATAGTATTGTGAAGTACACAGTTACCCCCATATTCAAAAAAATTTATTGAAGATAATGTTAATTTACTGTACGAATTTTGTATGCGAAAACCGGCTTTACTGCACACATTAACTTTACTAATCATTTATGAATATAGCGGTTAATGTTAAAAAAAACGAGTATACGTTTATATGTAGGAAAATATATTTTTCTAATTAGAACATAAATTTTTTCTTTAAAAAATTTTCAATAAGTAAATTAACTAAGTATTCTACCTATAAAGTATAATCGCAGAACGTTTTAAGATTAAGGTGTTAGCAAAATGTATTTTAAAAATAGTAAATTATGAACTGATTAAGTCATAGTTTAGAATTTTCTCCAGATGCAAAGAATTTTGCAACAATTTTAGCGTAGAGTTAAGCACATTTGCGAAGATCTCTGGAAGTATTCTGGTTGTGGAGCTATTTTCATTATAAAAACCATTTTAGTAAACTTCAAGCGCCAGTTCTTCGCACAAATGTTCATTGATAATCCGGCCAGGGGATTGGCGTAAACGTTTATGCTATTTCGTATTTTTATAGTCGAGCCAAAACATCCAAACTGTTGATAAATGTTCAGAATCAATATCTTGGAAAAAGTTATTACACAGAAAAAATATCATCAAACTGCAACTAACAATTCGAATTGTTAATATGTAATTTAAATCCAAAAATATATTTAGTTAATATAACAAATTGAGGTGTTGATACGACAAACACAGACATTTTTTCAACAAACTGAACTAACCAAATTTTTTGTTATCTATGGCGCAAAAATTCAAAAATTTTTTAATATATTTTTTGATTAAAAATGCCAACTAAAGTATTTGTTGAAAATTATGAAAAAAATTAAATATCATCATTGTTGATATAGCAAATGAATGCACACATGTAAATGGAACAACGCAAATCAAGTTTTGTGTGTATTTATTGCACGCGTATTTAATAACGAATTGCTCTATAGCTGAGAAGTAGAAACGTTAGTCTATTAGCCTAGAGGTCGCTGGTTCGATTCCGCCGAAAGACAGTTAGTGTTTTTCGCAGACAAGCAAAAAGTAGCTTCGAGGGTTGTGATTGTGTATAAAAAAAGTATTGTTAATACAACAATTATGATAATTAAAATTTGTTCGGAAAATCAACAATTCACATTGTTGATATAACAATTCTTAATCTAATCTTAATCTTAATTGAAATGATTTTGAAATCTACAATAAAAAAAAAACTTACAATTTCGTAATTGTATTTACAAAAGTCGTTGTAGGTTCAAAATCAATTATCTATTTAATTAATATAACAAAAAAATTATTGTATTTACAAATCTTTTTTTTCTGTGTAGAATAAAAATAGATAAGTTTTTCAGTTTTAGAATAAAAATTTCTTGGTTGAGGGTTAACCAATGTCTATATGCATTTCACTGGTGCTTTACCAAATCATCAGTAGAGTCCAATCATACTTTTGAAAAGCCTCAAACCTCTTATCTTACGCACAGACTTTCAAAAAGCATTTGCGAATTTACTAATAACCTTTTTCAAATTCACAAGAGAATAAGCGTAGTAGGCTTGGAAACTTATACAAAACCCAACAAAAAATGTATATTCTTTATGATTTTATATAGGCATAGATTAACCTAAACAAATAAATCTTTATTTTAAATAAAAGACCAGTGATATATAAGCCTCCATTGCGAGCTTCGAATGGAGACTGGGCAATAACTGATGCTGAAAAAGGTACTCTGTTTGCAAACCACTTGCAGAAAGTATTTACTCCAAATACGTCTGATACTATAGTTGAGCTGCCACCAATCCTCGCTATTCCAGATGTTACTTTGAGGTACAACATTCGTGAGATTGAACACAATATTGCGGGCTTAAACTCGAAGAAACGAAATATTGTTCTACGCTCTTCATCGATGTTTCTCAGGCATTTGATAATAAAGTATGGCACGAAGGTTTAATACATAATCTAAAGCAAAAACTACCCGAAAACATTCTTAAACTTTTAGCAAGCTACTCAACTGAGCGAAAATTTGTTGTTAAAGAAGGTAATTTTCAAAACCCTCCGCAACCCATTGAAGCCGGAGTTCCTCAAGGCAGCATCCTCGGTCCTGTATTATATCTGATATATGCCTCTGACTTGCCGGTAAGCAGTAACATGCACATATCAACATTCGCTGATGATACAGCTTTTCTAAGTGTTCACAAAAGCCATCAAGAAGCCACCCGCAATTTGCTAGATTATATACCCCAGTTGGAACAATGGCTAAAACAATGGCGGATAAAAATTAACGAGCAAAAATGTCTACACATTACTTTTACATTATGCAAAGAAACCTGCCCACCTATACAAATAAATAACCAAACTATACCTCAACACACTGAAGTAAAATATCTCGGTGTTCATCTTGATCGTCGTCTAACATGGAAGTCACACATAAATGCAAAGGTGACCCAAATGAAATTAAAAGCAGCTCAAATGAATTGGCTCATTGGAAGGAACTCTACTCTAAGCCTAGATTGTAACCTTCTCTGTTAGCCAAGAGGTACCGTGTTCGAATATGTCTGACTGCATCGTAAGTTAAAGAATTAAAATTACACATACGTACATATGTGCAATAATTGAATAGAAAAAAATTTGCGACAATAGCCTAGTGGATGTGTGGTAGTCTGTTAGCCTGGAGGTACCGTGTTCAAATCTGATTAACTGGAGGTGCCGTGTTCAAAGCTGGTTGACTAAAGAACTAAAAAATAAATAAAATAAATTAAGTAAAAATATAAACTTGGTCCTATATTCCGATAGCATGGACCAAATGTTCCGTGGTCTTTATCCCCAAAGGGGGTAAAACTACACACGTAAACCCGAAAGATTTTAGACCCATCAGCCTATCATCTTTTCTCCTTAAAACTCTGGAACGGATAATTGATCTACACCTTAGATCAACAATTTCTCCGAACCTCCTATCAACCTCCCAACATGCCTATACGAAGGGCAAATCAGTTGAGACGGCACTTCACTCGCTTTCTTGATATAGAGGGTGCCTTTAACAATGTACGACCTGAATCCATCATTATGGAACTAGAAAGACTGAACATTGATCGGTCAACAATTAGCTTCATACGAGGACTCTTAACGAATAGGGTAATTTCCTCCACGATGGGGCAAACGACTATTCAAAAAACGGTTAAGCGAGGTACTCCCCAGGGTGGTGTTCTGTCACCTATCCTATGGAATATCGCCATAAACTCGGTACTGGTGGAACTAGACTCTATGAGGTTTAAATCAGTAGCCTACGCGGATGACGTAGCAGTAGCAATATCTGGTAAATTTCTAGATACTCTATCTCAACGTCTTCAATCGGCATTAGGTATCATAAGTAAATGGAGCGTTGAAAGTGGTCTTAATGCTAACCCTCAAAAGACGGATCTTGTTCTCTTTACGAGAAAATACAAGACTCCGACTTTCACGTTACCGACTCTCAACGGAGTCACCCTTAGGTTATCAGACAGCGTGAAGTATCTCGGTATTATACTGGACTCTAAGCTTTCATGGTACCCCAATGTTCAAGCTAGGGCAGCCAAGGCTGCTATTGCTCTATACACCTGCAAAAGGGCGATTGGCAACAGGTGGGGCATAAGTCCCAAAAACGTCAATTGGCTTTTTGAAATGGTGGTTAAGCCCATACTAATGTATGGGTCTGTCGTCTGGTGGACTTCCTTAAATAAAGCCACATACTCTAAAATAATAGAAAAGGTACTTCGAACATCTGCTTTGTTGATTACGGGTGCACCTCGCACTACTCCATCCAAAGCACTGTTCACCATGCTGCATTGGCTTCCTGCTGAACTCATGATCAAACAACTGGCCATGAACTCGGCGGTTAGACTCGATGCCTCAGGTGCATGGAAGCGGGGTAACGTAGGCCATGCGACGATATTAGGGCAAATCTCAGATCTTCCCGACCACACTGACTACTGCTCGCCTACTCTGATGCCCGACAAAAGATTCCGGGTGGACTTCTCGGGCACATCTTCTGAGGCAAACCACATACACCAATATGAGGACGTGCTCGAGATCTACACTGATGGGTCAAAGTCGGGCATCGGAGTGGGCGGGGGTTTCTATATCCCACAAATGCAACGTAGGATAAACTTTAGGCTACCAAACCAATGTAGCATCACTCAGGCTGAAATATCAGCAATCAAAAGGGCAGCCAACTGGTTAAGGTACTACAGGATATTCGATCAGGACATCCGAATTTGTACCGACAGCAAGGCTGCACTACATGCTCTATCTGGTGTTTACACAACATCGGAATTGGTTAAAGAATGCCGGGCATCTCTGAATGAGATGGCGAGACATGCGAACCTAGGGCTCTTCTGGGTACCGGGTCACGCGGGGGTGCCCGGTAACACTATTGCGCACGGTCTAGCCAAGGCCGGTGCCCGCCTACATGAAAATGACATCGACTGGTTAGTAGGTGTCCCACTAAAAAGCTGTAAGATACAAATTCAGCGCCAACTATTTAGAGAGGCGCAAACCAGATGGACAAATGAAATCACTTGTGAGGTTTCCAGATCCATCTGGCCCCAGTATAACTTCGCAAGATCTGCAACCATACTGGGGCTCCCTCGTCAACAGCTGCGTATACTCGTAGCGGTCATAACAGGGCACTGTCTTATTGGTGTCCATGCCAGAAGATTAAATCTTCGTTTTAATGATTTCTGTAGAAGTTGTCAGAATGAGGAGGAGGAAGAAACTGTTAAACACCTCCTCTGTCGATGTCCAGCACTATATAGAAATAGGGCGTCATACTTGGGAAATCCATCACTACCCGAACTAGCAGACCTGGGGGAATGCGACGTTAGGGGTATAAATTCTTTCATAAGATACTCGGGTTGGTTTAACACCGACCCAACCTCTGGGATAGGAGGGACACCTCTCTGAACTTCCCTACTATCCATCCCAGGCATCACAAAGGGACCAAAGGACCCAAGTGGGCCGGTTGTTAGAAACCGGCAGCCTGTTCAACCTAACCTAACCTAACCTATAAAGATAATAATCTTGAAAAATTGCTTTTGTTGCTGCCTTTTTGCGATATCGAAATTTGTTCGATATTGGCTCACTTTTGATATTGCTAACGAACCTTCGAAATCGAATGTTTTTTGAAACAAAACTGAGCGACAGGTGAATTTTTTTCGATTAATTTTTGAGTGTTATTCTCGATAGTTTTATACGATAAATGTTCGAAATACATTCGAAATCGATGTCATTAACGAAATTCTTGTTCAAGTGGGATCTTGCAAACCATAATAGGCAGGAACTTGAAATTATCACATGGTATGTTTTACTATAACCGCTATAATAACAAACACCAAAAATTAAATAAAACCTAATATTTAAAGGATGTGCCAAAGCAAGTAGTGTAATTTTGATGTTCGCCGGCTGTATCTTGTGAACCATAATAGCTATACTCTCGAAATTCTCAGAGGATGTGTACAGCTATGGCTACTATTGGAGAAAAAAGAAAATAAAAAATTAAATTAAAAAAAATTAATTAAATTAAATTAATTAAAAAAAATTATCAGCTCTTTCTGGTGTTCTATTTTCTCAGTCAAATCGCCATTTTAGTTCCGGCTGACGATATACATACATATATTTTTCCCTTTATTTTGCAACCAGTGTGATTTCTTTTTTGAATTTTAGAGAAACACAATTTTAATATGGTTTACACTTAAAAAAGCAACGTCCTTTGAAAAAATTTAACGAAAAATACAAGAAATGGAGTATGTTACGAAAATACTCGTACAAAAAGACACAATATCTCGAAAACTCGAGCTGACTGAAAAATAAGCTTAAGGGTTCAACTACACAAACAACAATTAATAGTACACATTTCTAACAATAACATTTATGTTCCCTAGTGTAATTTATGAATGATTTGTATTAAAAGAAGTGATAAGTCAATAGTGATAGTACATACATATTTTCAAAATTTCGCCTTTTTTTATGTATTACGAATTTGTACAATCAAGCAATTTTGTGGCGTATTATTGTTTATTCTGTCATCATAAAAAGCCATAAATTTAAACTTTAGCTAAAAAAATTTTCTTTGTATCATTTTTGTTATTACGAACGAAAATCAATCGTCAAAAATTTACGCTCAAAAACAACAATTTATGTCATTTCAGTGGCAATAAAATACATTTTATAGATTTTAATCTTAAGGCCAAATAACATGCACAATATGTTGCTGATAGGCATCACATTTATTATATTTTATTAAAATTTTTTAAAGAAATCTGTATCGCTATTTGGCTTTGGCGAAACGAGCATGATTTGATTTTATAGACTTAGAGGGTCATGTTTTTTCATGATTCGAACTAATTATGGTATTTTATGTGATGGCATCTCAGATAGAGTTTATTGTTATTTTCTCACCCACTTTAAAATTACAATGAATTAGTTGAAAAATATCATAAAAATTCATTGTTTTATCGTAATATGTACATACATACATAGTAAGCAGTCGTACTCGAACGATAAAGATTTGTATTTTTTGTTTCGTTACTTGTTCTTGTATAACAAGTGGAAACTTCATTGGCCATGAGAAGAATATGCATTTTATGGATTCTTTGTATTCACTTCCTTGGTTTTCTTCATGGTTCATATTGCTATAAAATTGGCAACAAAAAAAAGGATCAAAAAGAAAGCAAAGCAACAGAAATTCATAAAAATATATGTATATAACAACAATTTAATGAACCATTAAATGGCGCTTTTTGCGCAATGTCGATGGAAGCATCATCAAGTCAGTTTTGTTGGTTGTGTGATTTTTTGCGAATTTAGTTTTATTTTTATTTTTTTTTAATATTGCATCACATGGGACCGAGTTACACAAACGAATGCATACACTTTCCATACAAAACCGTATAGAATCAAGTTGACCATTGTCATCATTAATCACCAATAATAATGAACTTCCACTTTTACAGCTCCGATTACTTCGAATCAAGAT